>APFE031246419.1:124417-196261 GCA_000404065.3 Pinus taeda | reverse complement strand
AATAATATATAACGTGTCCTAACGTGTCCTGTTCCGTGTCCGAATCCGACACTACGAATCTCGAATCCTACCTGTCCCGAATCCCCGTGTGAGGTGACTTATAAGATAACACTTCTTTATCTTATCAGAAACAACATTTGATTCTTCATAACTAGGGTTCCTTTCTTTTTAATGAAGAGTTCACCATTTCCTTGATGACTTGCATTACTTGTCATTCCTCATCATTGTATGTCCCTCAAATGATTTTTATCATCATCAAGTGATGTGTTCATACCTAGGATACTCCTTGGTATAATGGTCCAACCTGTTACAACCAAGGAATCTACCTTTCCTTCCACCCTTAGATCCATACTTCGTGTTGAAGTGATGTTGAGGTAGGCCATGAGAAACTTCTGCTACACCATTCTAATAATATTTTCTCCTTAGAGGTCACCCTTGGTGAATTCAGAGAGGGATGAGGAATCCATTGATCCTTTCATCCTTACCCAACTGTATTTGGTCTCTTTCACTATTGCTTGGGCATTGTCTTCACGTCAACTCTCATACCATGTTAATTTTAGGTATGTTCTATGATTAGAGAAATTTATTTCAATTTTGATAGTTCGATAAAGTAAACTACAAATAGAACATAAGAATAAATCATAGAAGACAATCCAAGACAAAGGACACAAGATGTGGGGCTAGCCAAGGAAAAACCCCAATGTGGGGAAACCCTTGATCAATTCTTATTATATGTTCTTCAATAATTCATAAGAGAGATCATACATTTACAACAGAAGTCAACACTTTGACTTATCTATATAAGACCATAGATCATCTCTAAAAATATGATACATGTGATCACTTAAAGACATGCTACTACAAGTGATTCTCCAAGGTGACTCCTACACCTATCATTATGTTGCATCTCGTCATCATGTTGTACCTCACCCTCCCTAGGATATGACAGACCTTGCCTAGGATTTCAACTCCTCTCCTCCCATTTATGAACATGTTCCCCACATGGTGGCGCTTAGGATGTTCTCTCACACGATTCCACCAATACTTTCTATGTTCCACCCACATCCCATCAATACTGTCGTTTTTCTTCCCCAAGAAGGTCCCATTCATGTTTTTTCTGCACCACCTGCTACTGCTGCTGCAGCCTCACAGTCGGATCTACACCACCTACTGCTGCTTCCGCCTCATAAGGTCTGACTGATATTGTTCATACTCTCATAGCATCCCATCGACACCGTTTATACTCCACCCTATGCTCTCTTAGAGCATCCTATCAATACTATTGATGCTTCATAGGTCAAAATTGCGAGGTTTAGTTCTCTTTATGCTTTGTTGCAAAGATGGTTTGCTTGAATATTTAAATCTAGAGATGTTACATGCAAATTTCACTGCCAGAGTTGAAGGAGATTACACGAGGCAAATATACTTTTGATTTATATTTTTCTCCCATGGAATTCTAGTACATTTTTCCTAATTAATATTACACTTTATTGTGTTCTCATTAATGCCATATGAATGGGTAAGCGAGAGCAAAAATAGAAATCCAGTTCTTTGTTGTATGAATAGGCTTGGTGCTATTCTCTTTTAATATTTATTATAAGTAGGTTGAGCTTAGTTTGTGGTAGGCTCACTTATTGGATTACCTATTAGATAAAAGCTGAAATAAATAGAATATGAAAGAACTAGCTACCCATAACACATCCTACCATCAATAGTTATATGTTATTACCATTGTGTTGAGATTCTTTTAGGTATAGAGGTGTCCTTGGGATAATTTAATTCTCAAGGAACATTCCAAGGAGTATTAATGATAGGGAAGAGGGACCTTCAAGAGGGATGGGAAAGAGAAATAATGGTTTTTTTATGTTGGGATATTTCCTTCAGATTGAATTTTGAAACCATGCTCATATAGAAAATGTTACTTTTAGGAAACCATAAAATATCTTTAAGGTCTATTTCTCCTCTATGAAACATGAGTTTTTGCACATCATTTATTATTAAAAACCTTTTGTGATCTCTACAAATTTTAAAATTTCATATGGTTGCATTTGGTCAATTGAAGGGCCTTTTGGATGTTTTTGTGTGCATTCATTTCCTAGATCTATTCTTTACAACTGTTTTCTCATAATTTGAAAAGGATAACACATATTGAATTATGCATTCCATACTTTTGGTGTGACTTTTGACATAACCTCATACCATTAGTTATTTTACCAACTACATACACCAATTTTGCATAGGGGCTACTTACATCATAAGTTTAGAAACTTTAGGACTTACAACTCCCTTACATGTAGATTTGAGGCTCACCTCATTAGATGATGTGGTGGTTTTATTGTAATTAAGATGATTAAATTACTAGGATTCTAGTTGGCTATTTAAAGAAAATTAACCAAACATTAATTTAGTGATACCTTTCATTTTTTGCACTAATATGCATTCATATAGGTTCTTCACTCATTTTCATGAGGTGTTGTTGAACCACATATGTTTCCATTTTTTACAATTATGTTTCTAGGTGAAAACATGGAATTTCATAGGATATTGTAGCTTTGATACAGAAACACAAAATATTACAACAATTGTTATATTGGTGTACAATGGATTGGAATGGTTTAATATGGATGATTCATGTGTATAAGAGCTTGTTTCATTCTTAGATATCATTTTTTCATCAACGAATTGAAAACAATGTGTTATAGGATGTCTTTTTTAGCTTCCTTACTGTCTATTTTCTATAGTAAATGCACACATTTTTTCTTCTTCCTTTTTATAAAAGTGAAAAACCCCTTTCTTATAATTTCCTATAACCACATTGGATATCTTTTATTGTGGTTGGCCTATAAAATGAATACACATGTGAACTAAAAATGAATGGAATTTTAAGAAAAAGGTGAAATGGATGTGGACTGTAGTTTATCATTTTACTCATTTGGAGACATGATCTCACTGGAATTGATTGATAGAATTGGTATATTGGAGTAATGAACACCCTCTCCTTCTTACCATAATGCTACTATAGGTTTTCTACTATAGTCATGCTTATGTTGATGCTAACTATTTTTGGTTCATGTAGTTGAATTTACAACTTGGTTGATGCTTCCTCTCCTAGTGTTGTCATTGAATTTTCTAGGCCTAAAATGTTAAAAGTGGAATCCTTTTCTCAAGTAATGGATGGTACTAATATAGTGATTTTATGAACTCATATCATGAAAGTGTGTAGGTTGATGTTCAATTTGTAAAATGTTTGTACATATCAAGGATCTATGTTAGTACAAGCCAAAAATGATAAAAATATTATTGTTAGTTATTTGAATAGATCATTATGTTATTATTGTACAATATGTTAGGTGTTGAATCCTGCTTCTTCTTAAGGACATAATTAATGCAATTTGGAAATGATTTATTAATGTTCTTAGTCTCTTTAAATATGTGAAAGTGAAGGTTTGCTCATATGGTTGTGATAATATTGTTGAGAATGATGATGATAGTGATGATTATGATGATCATGTATGAATTCAAATGTTCAATAGATTTCTTTTTCCTCTACTAAAAATATTAATTTTTTTTAGTAAAATGAAAACATTACATTATTCTTATGCAACTATGTGCATGGGGATAACCATGTCTATGGACAAAAGCCAATTGTTTTTCCCATGATCATATATTTATAGTCTAGAAAAGTTAAAAAAAAAAAAAGTAAGGTTACATCATCAACTTGTAAATAGCTATAGAAATATGCATCATATCTCCTTGATCATGATAAAAAAAAGGCATAAATATATTCTAATATTATTTGAATTGTTAAGCTTACTATCGACCTACTATGAAGGTCACATGGAACTATATCTTGACTCTTAATGTCCTAGCCTATGTGTTCAATGGATTCCCTATGTGTTGAATAACATTCTAAACTCCATTATAGCAACTTGTAAATAGCTATAAAAATATGCATCATATCTCCTTGATCATGATAAAAAAATAGGCATAAATATATTCTAATATTATGTGAATTGTTAAGCTTACTATCGACCTACTATGAAGGTCACATGGAACTATATCTTGACTCTTAATGTCCTAGCCTATGTGTTCAATGGATTCCCTATGTGTTCAATAACATTCTAAACTCCATTATTCTACAAAGGGCATACTTTATAAACTGAGTATGGTGATGTATTCAACTCTCTCGTGTAGATATGGTAGCATGAAACTTGATATAAAAACATGTTTGACATGGAGTATTTCTTCAACTATATGCAATAAGGTATTGATCTTACATAAGGTATGCAATAAGGTATAAGCATGGAACCACCAAACATATTTTTGGATGAACATCCATTTTCTAAGGAAAACAATAAAAGATATTTTAAAATTAACAACTCTACATAATTATTTGATCCCTTTCCTAAGCCAATCTGAATCTTGCAAGAATGATGTTCTTATAAGAAAAGGACAACCACTCCTCCAAAAAAACTCCTGCAATAGGTTTCTATTGATGCCTTGTTTTGTTTTAGCATGAGTGTGTATTAAATATGTTTTTGTTTCGTATTGTATCCTAATGTAGGGTATATTTGGGAAGGGACATAAGGGTGATTCCCTAAATCATATACTAGAGGGAAATTCAAGAAGAAAAGGGAGAGAGAAATAATGATTTTTTTTAGTTTTGGGAATTTTGTTGAGATTAACCTTTCAAACCATGCTCTTATAGGAAGTATTGTTGAAGAATCAGGGGCATCTAGTGAGATTCTTGTGATGATCATAACAATTTGTGAAGTACTTTTACTTTTCTTATTAGCACAATCCTCTCTTATTATTATTAGTCTTATTAGTGTGTGTACAACTACCAAAACAAAAGAGACAAGAACACTTGGAGATGAGGCGAAACCTCTCTCTCACCTATAGAGGAAAAACCCTCTAAAAATTTCTCTTATTGAAGCTTAAATTGGGTAAAGCCAAAGGTTCGACCATTGACTAGTAGATACTCTAAGCAAAAGACACAATCTATCTTTCTTAGCAAGGCACAATCTCTCTTTCTTTTTCCTTCAATCCATTCTTCTCCATTGCACCTTGATCCCTTCCTTCACACTTCTTGATGAAACCAGCACCACTTTTTAGGGCAGCTACACAAACCCTACATGTCCTTAGACACCTCTTCTTTCATGTCCTTCTTTCCTTCTCTACATGTATTAATTTTAGGTATGTTATATGCTTAGAGAAATTTATTTCAATTTTCTTAGCTCAATATGTTTTCCAGATTAGCAATCACATTAGCGTTAAATTAAGTTGTAGATAGAACATAATCATAAATCACAGAATACAAGCCAACAAAATAGGACACAAGATGGGGCTAGCGAGGGAAGTCAACACTTTGAGTTATATAGATAAGAGCATAGATAATCTCTAAGAATATGATAGATGAGATCAGTTGATGACGTGCTCCTTCACCCTTGTTGCACATTTATCCTGCACTCTTTTCCCAGTGTTTATCTTGCGCTGCTATCCCAATGTTTAGCACCGTTGTACCTTGTGCCACTGTTGCACCATTGTCACCCATGTGCTTGTTGCACCATTGATGCTTTATGTATTTGCTAAACCAAGTACCATACTATTGTCCCATTGTGCCTGGTGCACCTTGTTGTTGTTGTTGTACCATGTACCATATTATTGCAGCACCATGAACTTGATGCACTAAATACAGTTGTCCAATGTACCATACGTGTTAAAATTGGCAACTAGGGCCAAAATCCATGTGGTCTTCTCATTTATGGCAGCTGATATTTTCTTGGATCCCTCTCATTGAGAGGTGTAGGATTGATCTCAAGATCATCCAATTTCGATAAGTATTCATGGAGTTATGAATTTATTTGTGTTATAAGACAATTCTTCAAGGTCTGCAAGCAACTAAATAACACCCACATGTTCTCAAGGTTTTAGTATAAAAAGAGGTGACTTGATTATCATTTCAACACACACTTCACTCTTGATTTCTCTCCACTTGTTTTTGGTTTTAGTGGAAGCCCTAGACTTTGGAGGAAAGGAGGCTACTGAGATAGGAGCAAAGCTATAGAAGGGATGTACTTTGACCTAAAGGAGTTAATGGAAGAAGTTTAACCCATATCTGGAGGAGGCCTTAACAAGTCCTAGCCACAGTCCTAAAGTAGCCCTAACTACAAGTATACCTAGCCCTAACTACACGTCTATTCAAGCCCTAGACGCAAGTCTATTGAGGTGTCTTGGGTGCAAGAGAGGCCATTATATGATGCTACAAGAAGAAGGCAAGGCAGACAAGGAGTTAAAGTTTGGTTTAAGGCTAACCGAGCTTTTGTTAGAGCGCTGAGGAACTAAGCTTGGATGCTGAGTTGAAGAAGGGTGATCACAGGTCTATTTGGGGCAATGAAAAGGTAAGGGAAGCCTATTTTGAGTGGGCTATATGTGCCAGTGTGGGACTGTGGAAGGCCACAACTCTAACCACCTCAAAACAGGAACAACATGGAGAGGTTGAGGGCTCAAACATGCCTAGAACAACAACGCTCTAGCACAGGAGTCCCATGAGAGTGTGTTGCAGTTTTCATAAGGCTTGTTCAAGGACTATGTGAGGAGTTTAGGGTTGTCCTAGTTCCTTAACCAGAACAACCACAAACAACAGTATACAAACATATTTGGAGCATCATTTGTATGGTGTGTTGGAAGCTAGATACATCCAACAACAAGGTCACTTGGTGGAGAAAGCAATATGACAATAACTAATGACATGGTGCAACAAGCCTACAATGGGATAACAACAACATAGTGCTGCTATATCATTAGCACAATAGCAAGTTACAACATGCCAAATGGGGTAGCTGGGCAATGGTTCTTGTTGGAGTATAGCAAATGGGACAATAGTTTTCCAAACATGATATGGAAATATCACTAACAGTGGGACAACACTGCAGTGGCTAGGATGGTGCAGCTATGGCAAATAGGACAATTGTGGCACCATGGTGCAACAATGACACACGGGACAATAGTGGTAGAATAAGGTGCAATAGTATGATGTTTGCAACATGTTTATGAGTTCCAAAATAGTGATGATGAGTGCAACATGTTGCAACATGATGAGGTGCAACATAATGATGAGGAGCAACACAATGATAGGTGCAGCATGGTGATGGAGTCACCTGAGAGAATTAGTTGAAGCAGCTTGTCTTCAACTGAGTTCAGCTACCTCATGTATCGTCTACTTAGAGATGATCTATGCTCTTATTTAGATAAGTCAAAATGTTGACTTCTATTGTATATGTACTATCTCTCTCTCTCTCTTGAACTATTGAAGAACATATAAGAAGAACTGATCAAGGCTTTCCCCACATTGGGGTTTGTCCCTGGCTAGTGCCATATCTTGTATCCTCTTGTCTTGGCTTGTCTTCTACAATCTATGTTTATGTTCTATTTGCAATTTACTTTAATGCTGATGTGATTTCTAATCTGGAAAGATATTGAGCTAACTATGAAAATTGAAGTAAATTTCTCTAAGCATAGAACATAGCCAAATTTAACGTGGTATCGTAGGTGAGGCAAAGACAAAGCCCAAGCAAGAGTGAAAGAGAAATCACCGAAGATAGCTCAGAAAGGACAAAAGGATCAATGGGTTCCTCATCCCTCTCCAAATTCACCAAGTGTGAATTTGAAGCAGAGAACATTATCAGAATGGTGCAGCGAAAGCTTCTAATGGCCCACCTAAAAGATCACTTCATTGGGAAGTCCAAATCTAAGGCTCTAAGGAAAGGCACATGCCTTGTTTGTAATAAATCTGGCCATTATGTGAAGGAGTCTCTGAATGTTAGGTAGATGTCACTTGACAATAATAATCATTCGAGGAATATCTTCAATGATTGGAGGAATGACACGTAACGTAGGTCATCAAAGAAATAACCAACTCTTCAAAGAAAGCAAGGAACCACTAGTATGAAGAATCAAATCTTGTTTCTAATAAGATGAAGAAGATCATGTATTGGCCCTCTTCTTCAGATTGTTTTGGAATCTCTCTTATTAATTGTACTGCATCAAGGCACTTCATCAGATAGAAGGGTGCTCTCTCTAATTTGGCAGAGATAGAAAAAATCATGGGATTATACTTTGAGTCAATGCCACCTATCCCGGAAAAGGTGTTGGGAATGTTACCCATCAATTGAATGAGGGTAGTTCGATTCATTTACAAGAATATCTTTTATGTACCTGATTGCAAGAAGAACCTCATGTCCATTTCAGAAATGGAAGTCAAAGGTTTCAGTGTGGCATTCATCGATGGAAAGTTATGTGTTTGAAAATAGAATTTTCAAATATGCTTTCACTCATGGGTTCAGGGTTGGCAATTTGTATCAAGTTGTAGGATGGTCTATTGGGCATCATGTCAATTGACTTATCTCATCTCTAGCACTCAAGGTATTCTTATTATAGGACCCTACTTGATGTCAGCCATATGGTGACTGGGATGCCTGAATATAAAAATACCATTAAGGTACATGTCTCAGATGTACAGAAGGAAAATGTTACAAGGGGACCATTCCCCTCATATAGTAGGTCCACAGGTTTGGAACAACCCAAGGGGTTTCATATTCATGATAGGGAATCTCATGTATGTAGATGGAAGAAATCCCTTTATGGCTTGAAGCTAACACTCAAGGCTTAATATGAGAGGATTGATAGTTGTCTCATGAAGCTGAGATTCACAAAGAGTGAAGCTAATCCAAACCATTCCTTGAAGGTTGTGGATGATAGACCTCTCATACTGGCACCTTATGAGGATGACCTCCTTTTGACAGATGCGGACCCTCTCATTTGCAAAAGTAAGAGGGAGTTGGATTTCAGATTTGGAATGGTGAATTGCAAGCCCATGACTACCTCGATGGAGCTTAACTTTCAGAAGTTGTGTGATAGTGATGCTGGACCAGATTTAGGATATGCCTCTGAGTTTCATAAACTCATTCACATTGATGTTCTTGGTGAAGTTCCGTCTAGATATATGTTTTGCAGTTAGCATATTAGGCTCATATTTTTCGCTGAGCCTCACTGGATTGGTGCCAAGAATATTCTAAGATATCTTCAAGGCATAGTCGTTCATGGATTGAGATACACTTTTGGAAATATGAAGCTGCATGATTATTCGAATTCTAACTTGGTAGTGAGTGTGGAGGATCTCAAGAGGACTTTTGAGTGCTCATTCTCTTTGGGTTCTGCTCAATATCTAGGATGAGTAGGAAGCAGAAGATAGTTGCTTTGAGTACCGTTTAAGCTGAATACATAACTACAAGTATGATCTTGTGTGAAGTTTCCTAGTTGTGGAAGGTCTTCAGTGAGTTGTTTGTACACATGATCAATACCACTGTGATCTTCTATGTCAACCAGGGGGGATTTGATTGTTGAGGAATCTCATATTCTATGATTGCTCCATCATATAGACAGCAGATACTACTTTATCCAGGATATGGTACATTGATGAGCGAGGGGGCTCCATCACATTAAGGATGATGTACAGGTCACAGACATTCTGTCAAAGCCCCGGGGAAAGGTCAAATTTGTGAATTTTGCAAACGACTTGGAGTCATTAAGAGACTCTCTTATGAGGGTCCCGCATGATGCATGCAATGATCTCTAGGAGCTCTGGGGTGCTTGGGGTATTTCTTAGAGCAACAAGTGACCATAGGGAGACCCACCCTCCTCTAATGGTGTGATGTGTACAAGGTGAATGGCTTAGTCTTCCTTTGTGATACCCCATGACAACATAGGGACATGATGAGTGGTTCTCCTATCAAGGCATCCTACCCATGCAGTTTGGGACTCATGGGAAGTACCTCTCATCTGGCCAATGAGTAGGGAAATGGGGTTAGGGACTATAGTACTACTATCAATGGATGCATATTTGTATATACCATACTCCCTATGCTAGGATGACCTCCATTGATCTAGGATCAGTATGATTGGTTTGAGAGACTCTCTTGTGATATTGATCTGGGATCAACGAAACTGACTTTAGGTCAGTAAGAGTGACATAACTCACTCTATTTTGGAATTGATCTATGATCAATAAGAGTGGTATGGCACACTCTCTTCATATGGAACTGACTTCGGGTCAGTAGGGAATGGTATGAGACATTCTTGATCAATTCTTCTTCTTCATAGTTCAGCAGAGTAGAGGAGTGCAGGGCACTGATGGCAGAGATAGTACAGTTAGATAGATGGATCAATGAATGGAGTTCTCCCTAGTTGAGAGGGAGTGTTAAAATTGGCAACTAGGGCCAAACTCCATGTGGATAATCTTATTTATGGCAACTGATATTTTTCTTGGATCCCTCTCATTGAGAGATGTAGGATTGATCTCAAGATCATCTGATTCTAATAAGTATTCATGGAGTTATGAATTTATTTGTGTTATAAGACAATTCATCAAGGTTGGCGAGCAAGTAAATAACACCCACATGTGCTCAAGGTTTTGTATAAAAAGAGTTGAATTGATTTTCATTTCAACACACACTTCACTCTTGATTTCTCTCCACTTGTTTTAGGTTTTAGTGGAAGAGAGATCAAGAAGTGGAAACCCTAGACATTGGAGGAAAAGAGGCTACCTTAGCCACAACAAAGAAGACAGGCCAGCAAAACTATGGAAGGGAACTACGTTGACCTAAAGGAGTTCAACGAAGAAGTTTAACCTAACTCTAGAGGAGGCCGAGATATTTCATGCATGGTATTCCATGTTGTTTTTCTGCATGGCATGGGTTTTTATAGGTGTGATAGTGTTTTTAGCCTAGCCTTTCCATTTCTAAATAACCTTGATGATATGGGTTCTCATACTTAGGTTGAGCTATTTTTCTAAATGGATTTGAAGCTAAGTGGGGCAGATCTTCAATATGAAAAACACATCACCTAGTGGTCCCTAAAACTGAAATTGGATCATGGTAAAGGCACTAGCCTAGCAACCCCTGAGCCAAATTGTGGGTTGCAAGAAATCTTGGATTGTGTGCCTAAGTGGGCCTAGGTATCCTTGCTGTTGAATGGGAGGACATACAGTAAAGCCAAGAGGTGGATTTCTCTCTGTTGGTCCTAGTAGTTCCAGGATGGGATGTATGATAAAGCCTAGAGAGCGGGTCTCATTGTAGGGTCTAATGATACTTGGATTAGATTGTGGATTACGATAAAGCCTGAGAGACTAGGAAGCACTAAAATTACTCACCATGGAGGTGGATAACTCCAGTAATATCCATTCCTGTTTGGTTGTTTTTGGTTGGTTATGAGTCCCACATTCATGCTTGGAATATGGCATGGGGGTGAATTGATGAAGAGAGATTTGGTTCATCTAATCTATGGTCAGGTGGAATGTTGTAGTCACATTCCTCGTTTGTTTCTACATTCATTAATGAGAAATTCATTCCCATTATGTTTCATGTGTAAATGTGCTAGTTTATATGTGGATTCTATGGCTGATGTGTTCATGGTATTTTAGTTATTATGTTGCTAGTGATGAGCATGTATTCTCACAATTACGATGTATGTATCTCCTCATGTTTCTATTTATAAACAAATAAACAATGTATCTATGACCTAATAAATTATAATGTAACAAATGATATAAGGGAACAATCCTTCTTAGTGATTCTCAAATAAGTATGAGAGCCCTATGCTTAAATCTACATTTTACACTTGTAGATTGCATTGATGCAAGTGTTTAAAAGAATGTCAATCCTATTTGGGGATGGTTAGGCCTAGTTCTAGAGTTATTTTTTTGTTTTTTAGTCTTTTAATCATGTGTTTAATGGATTTTATAACCTACAAGAAGTTTTTTGTAGTGGCTGAAATTTTGGGATTGAAAACTGCGTTAAATCCCGTGGGCTCTAGCATAGGTTCACTGGAAATAGTCCCTAGACGTAGGTATGAAGGCTTATGGGAGCATCGAGAGCTCTGAGGAAACTAGCATGCCCATATCATGGGAGAATCTAGAGCTCTCGGGACACTAGCATGCCCATATCATGGGAGTGTCGAGAGGTTTAATAGCTTAGAAACTCAGTGGGACCGAGGGGCATGATACCTATTTGGTTAAGATGGCTCATGGGAGTGTTTTTGTTTATGTGGGAGGTATGTTTGATGTCTTTCCATCGATTCCACTTCCTTAAGGTCACCTAGGTGGTTGAATCATATCATAGTATCCTCTTGCAACATGTTTACCCTGGTTGGCCAGTTACATGGATGATGTGTGTTAGCGCAAGGAGTTACTCCTACCTTACAAAAGGAGTAAGCCTTACACATCATGATTTCATTTCAAAATTTAAAAGGTTTTCTTGATTGGTGGGATGGCTTTTAAAGGATTTTTGAAATGATTGTGTTCCTCTTTAACTTTTGTGCATTTGGAAAGTTTTGGCAAGCATAAATTGTATTCTTAAGTGAGTAGTATAGGGGAGCACAGGAAGGAGAATAGGTATCTGATACTTATCCTAAGAAAGCTGAGTATCTTAAGTCAGTCACCTCAAATACATAAAGCCTTAGTAAACTCTATTTTTTAATGAGAATAATAGATAGAAAGTAGGAAAAAGTATGAATTATTTCACAAATCCTTTGTGAAACCTTCACTAACAATTTCTACTTAAACTGATATTATGATTTACAGCAAACTGGATAGTAGATAAGTCATCATTAGATCCTCTTAATGATTCTCACACATACTATATACTAGCTGCTATAATTTTCCATTTAAAATATTAAAATAGGCTCGACAAGGAAAACAACAATTAGGAAGTAAAAACAATTATAACGTACCTCACAAATCCTTTGTGAAACCCTCACTAGCAAGTTCTACTTGAACAGATTATAATTCACAGAAAACTGGACAATAGAAAATTCATCATTAGATCCTCTTAATGATTTTCACTCATACTATAATAGCTACTGCAAATTTATAATTCATAAAGATGAAAATAGGATATAGACAAACCACACATTAGATATGACTTTAATCACAAAATCCTCGAACATGAAGTGTAGAAAAGGCTATTTTATTAAGCTGAGTCTTCAGGTGAACCAAAATCCAACCTTGAAATGATATTTGCAAAAGATATATAGAGAGAGAGAGGCACCAAGTCCAACTCTCCTAAATTGGTGGTTACACTATTTCCTTGTTACATAGGTGTATTTTAGATATTAATATCATCTTCCATTGAATTGCAATAGAAAGTACAGGTGTAGATGAGAAGAAGGGGAAAAATGACACTTTTCTGCTAGAAAAATTGATTGGCTGCCTCTTTTGCTGTTGATTTTTCTCTTTATGGTGTTGAATATTGAATGCCCATATGGCTTCATTAAATAAAACCTTCAACAACCTCATGATGAAGTCGAGTTTCTTTGGGGAGTCCATCTGATCTGCTACAAGTGGTTGTACGAAAATCTTTCAAATCTGGCAGTTTTCCTGCATTGATTCGGACTGGCTGGATCTGGTAGCGCATTACGTGGAACAGAAAGAACAATTGTCAAAATTTAAATAATTGGTTGAGAATGATCCTACAGACACGCTCAATATTATGGGAAACCCGAGTTATTTAAGATGGGTGGGGTAGAAAAAGGTTGGCCATGGCTATGGCTGACACCTAGCAAGCATGATCAACAAAAATGATTAATGACTACCACCTAACTTGACTTGGAGTTTGTGACCTGTCCAATCATGAAATCTCATTATTTGGATTAGATATTCCATTGCTATGACACATGGACAATCGAAAATGGTTGTGTTTTCGGCTTTATTTTAAAAAATGGGAAACTCTACCAAAATGTCTGGTAGTGCATGATTCGTTTTTTCAAATTAATCTTAACAAATAAAAATTCCAAAACCTACTCATGACTTACCCTATAATTGTGCTAACAATGTGGGAGGAGGGTGTTACATAGTAGTATCAGAATATGGCTCACCCCTCAGACTACATGGGTGGTGTATTGATCATGCATTCATGTCATTTTCATGTGTGTTAATCATCCTTTTGGTCTATGTTCTTGTTGCACATGCATGGTGTCACTCATGGTTGTAGTGATGTCGCCATGTGAAAGTGGATGTCGTCATTATGAAGTATGTGTCATGAGTGTGTGACTGGTTACATGTTGTCATATGTTACTTACATTTATCATTCTTGTATGTTTGGTTGCATCTTGCTATCTGTTGCTACAAGTATTGTCTACTTATGCTTGGTTGTATGTGTTTATGCATATGTTTTTCCCACACGTATGTTCGTGTAGCGTCTATGTTTATGATTGTGTATTGTCCACATACACTAGTATGGCTCATGTTTCCATGCATGAGGTCATAGTTTGTGTAGTGATATTGTCATGCATTGATGACTAGACTCTAGCTAGAATGATGTTATGTGTTGACGCACTTAGTTGTTATATGTTGTTATGATTATGTTCATACATGTATCATGCTAATTTGGATGATCTTGCAGATGAGGTATCCTCCCTAAATTATACTAAGGTACGTTGTTTCATTATGATTTGGTTTAGATGACACATTATGCCTTGTAGGAAAAAGATCAAAACGAATAGCAATATCAAAAGGAATAGCAAGATGGTAGACTAAAAAGACTCTCTGAATTAGATGAGTAGAATGGTGGGAAGTACTCTTCTGATTTGGTAGATACATTGAGAAGCTTCAAGGAAGAAATAAGGAGTTGTAATCCATACAATGACATGATAATATAGGCACAAGAGACATGAGTATACATTAATGCATTACTCCTTTAAAGTTTGTCAGAATTGCAATGACAAGGGCCACTTCGCATCAACCTTGGATAGGAGGACAGAATTAATGGGGCCTATGGAAGTAGGTCTCTTGGTAGACACAGGTCGGGTAGAGCTAACACGTTGAGAGATGGTAGGTTGTTGGACACTCCAAATAGGATGCGCGGTGAGTAAAACTACTATTCTAGTTTTGGTTCGGATAGACATCATGGTCTTCTTTGTTATCACCCATGCATGAGTACTGATAGGGGATACTTGTGAGATGAATCTAAGAAAGCAAAGCCACATAATTTTGATGCATATTTGAAGAATCCAAAAGATGGAGAGGCTTGTATACTTGGGATGAACAAATTCTTTAAGTTGCATGAGTACACAGGTAACATGAAGGCCAAAATCACTATCTTTAGCCTGAAAAGTAAAGTAGACATTTGGTGTGAAGACGTGAAGTAGGCTAGAGACATCAGGATGGAGGACTTGCATTTGCATGAGTTCAACAGGATTTTGAGGAGGAAACACTTATCATAAAGGTACTACGACAGTAAGTCCAAATAATTGTATGACCTAAAGATGTGGTCAATGACAGATGGAGAGTACATGACGACGTTTCTAGAGATATTGAGCTATGTGTTTTATCTTAAAGATGAGAAGGCTAAATTTTAGTGATTGTTCAATGATTTTCCATTAGAATTTAGTGATCAAATTGAGTACAACGAGCCTTGGTCACTTGAGGAAGTCATTGGGAAATTGAAGAATTGCTATGAATAGTCCAAGTATAAGAATGAATCTCAGCAAGGATGGAAAGGGAAAGACAAATGTAAAGCTAAATGGAAGCCTAAGAGAGAAAGGCCTCAAAATGTAGGGTAGAAATAAAATGTGGCACATAAAAATAAGTTTAATGTAACTAGATAGGAAGATGCATCACAACAACAACATAGACATAATGATACTGACAGTTGGAGTGTTATAAATGTGGTGAGGAACACCTTAGGAAGATTTTCTATAAAATCAGGGTGGTAGGCCTGAGATATACAATGCACATGAGGCACATATTGTTGGGGATGTGGGGCGGGGTATTCCTCAGATTTATGCATTCGTGGACAACAAACATGCAGAGCAGTAGGAATCTATCAATTAAATGGATAGTAAGCTTTGTGATCAAGTTATTTCTATTTTGATTGACCCAGATCTAGTTATAGCTATGTTAGTCCTGACTTGGTGGATAAGTGTGGCTTGAGAAAGGAATTGCATGCTTAATCCTATTTTCTACAGTTGGCTACAAGTACAAAGAAGTTAGTTCATCATTGGGTAAGAGCTTGTGCATTTGATTTGAATGGTATGCCTACCACAACACATTTGAATGTATTACCAATGGGATCATATAATATGTTGTTGGGAATGGATTGGTTTTACCTTCATAGAACCAAGATGGAATTTTATGACAAATCCATTGAGTGTGTGGATGATAATGGGGAACCAAGAGTCTTGCAGGGAAAGAAGAAAGCCACATTAGATAGGATGGTGACAACTACACAGGCAAAGCACAGTAGTAGGAAAGGGTGTGTGTTATTCACACTGTACATTTCTAGTGACAAAGGTAAGGAGGTTGAGGGTGAAGATGTTTTGAGCAAGTACCCAGTTCTGCAAAAGTTTGAGGATGTATTGCTTGAGGAAATTTTACAGTTTCCACCTCACAGGGAGGTAGCATTTTCTATTGAGTTAGTGCTAGGGTTAGCGCCAACATCAAAAGAACCTTACACTATGAGCACACCTGAGTTGGTAGTGTTGAAGTCACAATTGAAGGAAATGTTGGAAAAGGGATATATTAGGCCAAGTGTCTCACCTTGGGGTGCACTAGTATTGTTTATGAAGAAGAAGGATGGTAATCTCAGATTGTGCATTTATTATAAGTAGTTAAACAAAGTGAACATCAAGAAAAAGCACCCACTACCGAGGATTGATGATTTGTTTGATCAATTGGATGGAGCAACAATGTTCTCTAAGATTGACTTGAGGTGAAGATACCATCATGTATGAATCAAAGAAGAGGAAATATACATGGCCACATTCTAGACTAGGCATGGGCATTATGAGTTTGTTAGTTCCATTCGGTTTGACTAATGCCCTAATTACATTTATGTGTTTGATGAACAATGTGTTAAATCCTTATTTAAGAAAGTTTGTTATTGTGTTCATTGATGAAGTGGAGGTTCTACCCTAGTACTTGAGGACCTAACCCTTTCTCATTAGAGGCATAGTCAAGATCCAATCCAACCCATTCTTTCTATTTTTAGCACTAATGTGCCTATGGATGAGAACTTCATGCATATCCTTTACCTTTCAACCTCCATTGGATCAATTGCATTAGGAAATAATTCATTTTATAATATCATACATAAAAGCATCCCTTGTATTCCCTCTATCGCTTCGTTATAAACATTAGTGGATCAGGCTCACCCAAATGAATGAATATATTGGTGGGGCTTCAGCGCAGCTTTACATAGCCTTCATTATGGCCTATATGGCTCAACATTTTAGCCTTCGTTAGGGCCTAAACTGATAACATGACTTTGTTTTGACATCCTTCATCGTTATATATGTATTTATGTTGGCCTTGAAAGAAGCATGCTCATATTCAACCAAAAAAGTACATAATCAAAAGTGTTCCTCTTTAGGGTAGTGATCAAGAGTGAGAAAATCAATAATAATTCCCATAGTTAGAAACTCATTGAGGACTTAGAAAGTTCCATAGTGAGTAATTCAGAGAAGCTGGCTATTTTTGAGAATATGGTTGCGCTATGGTCATGTTCCAGGGAGTTCCATACCTAAGTGTCATATTAGCATTTGTCACATTAATTAAGCATTAATACACGCATGCATCTACATAAATATGGAATTGAATTAAGACCATTTGAAGCATGATATATTGGTATATTCTAGAAATGAGGAAGAGCGTGTCGAGAATTTGGCAGAAGTGTTGATATTGTTGAGAGACCATCAATTATATGATAAGCTCAGCAAATGTAGTTTCTTCAAGACTGAGGTACATTACTTGGGACATGTTTTCTCGAAGCAGGGTATTGCAATAGATCCAGAAAAGATAAGGGCCATCATTGAGTGGGTAGTTTATCTAGGTGGATATTGGTGGCCACCTACCAATTCCACTTGGACCCCCACCATTGTTTCTTTCAGTATTTTAGTTTCCTTAATTGTAGCAAAATTTACTATTTTTAGTCATTTTTTGGGTCCTTAACTTCTAGAGTTGTTTTGACGCCCTAAACAATGTTTTTTGGGGAAACTAGAAGTAACATTGATTCGTGGACCAATGTTTTTCATTTGAAAGTTGTAGTCCTTGGATAGATATTTCTAACAAGCTATTGTGCACATCAAACGAAGATTGTATGCCAAAGTTATGACCCTTGGAAGTTGATGTACCAATTCACCCAAAACGGGGCCCACAGTTTGGCGCTTCATCTCCTAGGGTTAGGTTTTCGGATGTTTAAGGTTTCCCATTATTTCTCAACAATAAGTAGGCCTTTGAGCCTCATTGTAAGATATTTTAGAGGCATGTAGCCACATCTCTCCACAAAAGACAAGCTACCCTTGCTTGAGCTAGTTTATTTCCATTTTTGTTTGTAAGCACATTTCATTATTTTACATTAATGAAATGAAGTATTATTTCAGTTGCATATTTGTATTTATGGTTATCTACGTAATTTATTGTGTTCTTTTTTAAATATAGATCAGTGGTATCGGAGTGATATGCTCTTTCTCTATTTTTCTTTGCATGTCCCCAATGAGTTAGGGCTTGAGTTGGTCGAACCTTTACAAGATCAGCCTCACAAATCCTGATGGCCTCCCATGGCAGATGAAACGAAAGATGAGGGGGCAAGAGATCCTATCAAAATCTTGCTTGAAGAAGCCCTTGAGCTACAAAGGAATGCGATGATGGAAAACTTTTCCCACATCCTTTAGCAGCTGCCCAGGGGTGACACATCTACTTCCAGTGGCTACTCTGGAAGCACTACTTCCTTTAAGGTACAAGTTAACTTTGACATTCCCATATTTGAGGGTCAGATAGATGCAAACATTGTAGATAAATGGTGAAATTTGTTAGAAGGGTATTTTTCTATTCATAATTTTTTCGTTTGGGAAAAGATTACTTTCGCTCTTCTCAAAGACACCCCACACATCAAGGACTGGTGGGAAACCTACTGTGAGTAGAAGGATGAAAGTATGGCCTCACTATTTTCATCCCCACCCACTTGGAATTCATTCCGGAATTCCATCATGGAGCCTTACTACCCTATCAAAATCTATGAGGATAAATACATAAAGTGGACCATGCTGTGGTAGGGAAGGAACCAAGATGTGCCAGATTTTAACAATATTTTTTATACCCTTTACACAAAGTTGGGTATCAACGATTATGAGCTGTATTTGGTACTCAAATACCACAACTACCTACACAGGTACTTCTAGGATGAGATGGAGTTCCTCGACATCTCCTAGCTTGGCACAACATATCGATATGTTGTCAAGATCGAGCAGAAGTTTAAATAGAAGAATCAAGGCTTTCAACCTGAAAATCCAAAGCAAGGGAAAGGAGCCCCCAAACCACTGAACAAAGGACAAAGCTGAGGTAGGGAAGCCCAGGAAAACCAGCCAAAGCCACAAGAAAGAACAATACCGTGAAGCTGAAGAAGGACACAAGAAAGTGGTGTGAGTTCGATAGGAGCTCCACTCACAACACAAGTGAGTGTCAAGCCAAGCAGTCATTGGTGGCTGAGCTAAAGTCGTCAGAATCAGATACATGTTCCAACTCTGTGTTAGAACTCGATAAGAGGAATGATAAAGGGAAGAATATTATTCATGCGAAGCCCAATGCCACCATTTCCACCACAAAGATCCAGAAGGAGGAACCCAAAGATCTAAAGAAGGAGGAGCGCCTCTTCCACTCAAAGTTGTGGGTAAAGGGCTCCCTGCTACAGTTCATTTTCAATAGTGGGAGCAAAAAGAACTTCATTTCGATAGAGTTCATGAAGCAAATGGGATTACTGACGACAACACTTCCACAACTATACACCATCGGGTAGATTCACCAAGGACGAGATCTTCTCATGAGCTGGCAATGTTGGCTTCTATACAACATCAAGCCCTTCATGGATGAGGTATTGTGTGACGTTTCTCCCCTTGATGTTTGTGATGTATTATTAGGCCAATGATACTTGTGGAAGCAACATGTTGTGTATGAGTCAAGGCCTCGTGTTGTTATTGTTACTTTGGGAAATAAGTTGTACAAGCTACCGAAGGTAGCACCACCTCCTACCATCTCTTTGGTTATTGCAAAATAATATAGTAAGCTCATTTCCAGAACTAGGAATTTGTTTTCCTGATAATATGCCCTCAAGGAAAGAAGAAGACAGTGGCCATGACCTCCCGATAGGGCCCCTTCACATGACAGCTATAGATGGACAAGGTGATGGAGGAGTATGAGGAGATCTTCACCTCCCCCACTGGGGTTCCTCTTCACTGTCAGGTCCAACATTCCATCGATTTGACCCTAGGTGTGCCGCTGCCCAATGGACCAATCTATCAGTGCTCCATCTTGGAGAATGATGAAATCAAGAGGCAGATTTAGGAGTTTTTGTTGAAAGGTCACGTCTGATTGAGTTCATTGCACTATGGGAGCTCGGTCGTGTTGGTACAGAAGAAGGATAGTACTTGGAGACTTTGTATTGACTATTGGGCACTGAAGAAGATCACTATTTGGAATAGTTACCCAACCACATGGATTGATGACCTTATGGACCAATTAAAGGGGGGAAAATATTTCGGCAAGATCAGTTTGAAGTTAGGATATCACCATGTACCAATCGAACCCTTAGATGTGTGGAAGACTACCTTCAAAGCCAAGGAGGGTATTTTTGAATGGTTCGTTATGCCTTTTAGGTTGACGAATTCTCCTGCAACCTTCATGAGGCTAATGGATGACATATTGTGGTCATTCACCAACTCATTTGTAGTGGTATACTTGGATGACATCCTGATCTTTAGCCAAAGTTGGGAAGAGCACCTCATCCACATCTGACAGGTTCTCCAAACACTGCGACAACACAAGTTATGTGCCAATTTGGAATGCACTTTTGGCATGACCCATGTTCATTACATCTCAGATACATTATCAATGAACGGGGGGTGCATGTGAATCTAGCCAAGATCCAAGTCATTCAGGATTGGCCATCTCTAACCACTCTAATAGAGCTCTATAGCTTTCTTGGTCTTTCTAACTTCTACAATAGGTTCGTGTTAGGATTTTCTCATATCACTTGGCCCTTGAGTCAAGTCACCAAGGGAGGAGCGAAAGAAAAATTCTTTTGTTCTAAATCTAAACAGAAGGCATTCACAGAGTTGAAACATCGCCTCTTCTCAGCAACAATGCTCACATTATCATACTTGCCACAACCATTGGAGATTGAGACAGATGCCTCTGACTATGCTATTCAGGCAGTCGTTACTCAACACAGGCATCTACTGGCATATCACAGTGAGACTCTTTTGGACACAGTCTGGAAGTATCCCACTTATGACAAAGAGATGTATTCCATTGTGAAGGCCTACTGACAATGGAAGCATTACATTTTGGGGAAGGAAACAATCATCCACACAAACCACCATCCCCTGCAGTTCATATAGACCCAAGGGAAGTTGCAGAATGATCACCATTAGAGGTGGTCCACATACCTACAATAGTTCCATTTGAATAACAAGTATAAGAAGGGTGGCACCAATAATGTTTTAGATTGCCTTAGTCGACCACTGATCATGGCGTTAACCACCTTGCTCAACACTTGTGGGCACAAGACTTCTAATTAGCCACTTCTCTACAAAATTGACCCATAATTAAGCCACACATACTAGACACTCTTAGGGGGTCTACATGTTCTAGAGTTTCACCTCCACGATGCCCTATTATTCCACCTAGGTAACCTTTGTGTTCCTTCAAGCGAGCGTACTAAGATGATTTTGGGAGCACACTAAAAGTGGATTTTTGGGCATTTTGGGGTTGAGAAAGTGGTGGTAGTACTGCAGAAGTATTTCTATTGCCTGAATCTTCAGCAGGATGTTGGGAAATACATCAATTCCTACACTACATGTGCCATTGCCAAATAGAACATAAAGAAGCAAGGCCTCTATACTCTGCTTCCCACCCCTAGTTGACCTTGGGAGTCCATCTCCATGGATTACATGATGGGCATTCCTTCTACTAAGAATGGAAATGACTATGTTTTTGTAGTCGTCAACAAGTTTTCAAAGATGGCCATTATGGAAGCCTGCAAGAAGAATATCACAGCAGAAGCCACTGCTAAACTCTTCTTTGAATGAGTGTGGGTACACTTTGTGATACCATAGTCTATCATCTCAGATCAAGGCAAGTCGCTCACTAGGGACCAAGCGCTGCAGAAGTTTCTTCATCTCATGAAGGAACTCAACATAATGGGGACCATTGTTCCTAAGGGGGGAAGAATGATCCAGGTGGATGTTTGTGGCTACCCACCAATTCCACTTGGACCCCAACCATTGTTTCTTTAGGTTTTTCAGTTTCCTTAATTGTAGCACAATTTACTATTTTTAGTTGTTTTCTTGGCCCTGAACTTCTGGAGTCGTTTTGAGGCCCTAAACAATGTTTTTTGCGAAAATTGGGAGCAAAATGGGTCTATAGATGGATGTTTCTCATTAGAAAGTTGTAGTCCTTAGATATTTCTAACGAGGTATTGTGCACATCAAATGGAGATCGTATGTGAAAGTTACGACCCTGGGAAGTTGATGTACCAATTTACCCAAAATGGGGCCCATTGTTTGGCACTTCATCTCCTAGGGTTAGGTTTTTGGATGTTTAGAATTTTCCATTATTTCTCAACAATAAATAGGCCTTCGAGCCTCATTGTAAGATAGTTCAGATGCATGTAGCTGCACAACTCTCCTTAGAGATAAGCTACCATTGCCTCAGTTAGTTTATTTCTATTTATGTTTGTAAGCATATTTCAATATTTTACATTAATGAAATGAAGTATTATTTATGTTGCATCTCTGTATTTATGGTTATCTCTATAATTTGTTACATTACTGTTTAAATCTAGATTAGTAGCTCCCAGTAATGTCGACAAGGTGAGATATTTCATGGGATTGGCAACGTATTATAGGAGGTTCATCAGGATATTCTCACATATTTCTCATCCTATTACATCATTGTAGTGGAAATGAAACAAGTTGTAATGGATAGAGGAGTGTGAGGCCAATTTTGAGCAGCTTAAGTAGTTGTTGACACATGCTCTAGTGTTAAATATTTCAGATCCAAACAAGGAGTTTGTAGTATGCACATATGCTTGCAACAAAGGACTTTGTGGAGTCCTTATGCTGGAAGCAGAGGTGGTTTTCCATGAGTCATAGAAACTAAACGAGCATTAGGAGAACTACAAGACACATGATTTAGAGTTACGAGTGATCATACATCCATTGGATATGTGGAGGCATTATCTTCTTGGTAGGATTTTTTTGTTGATGAGTGATCACATTTGGTTGAGGTACTTGTTTGACTAGCTGAATTTGAATGCCTTGATAGGCTAGGTGGTTGACCACGATCAAAGAGTTTATCTTCGAGATCAGCTACATCAAATGACAGGACAACAAGCTGGTGGATGCTCTTAGCAAGCAGGTACAGGTAAATCACTTAGGAGTTATCATCTCCTATGGGATAAACATCCAAGATAGGATCTTGCAAGCAGGTTAGTAGGATGTCAAGTATATGGAGATTCTGTGTAGGTTGCAACAGAGTACATGTATAGGTATAGGTACAGGTAAATTTTCAGGTAGTGATGCATGTACAGGTGTAGGTGGATAGGATGTGGACAATTTTATTAGAATAGATGGATTGGTTAGATTTAGAGACAAGATATATGTGCTCGACAATAGTAAGATCAAGAAGATAAACTCGAGGGAGATTCACGCGAAACCATATTGAGGTCACTGAGGCTACCAAAGGACATTGACCATAGTTAATAAATTTTATTATTGGCTGAATCTAAAGAAGGATGTAATAGAGTTTGTGGCTAGGTGTTTCAATTATCAATGTGTGAAGGTAGAGTGTAAGCATCGAGATGTATTGTTATAGCGGATTGCGACTACACATTGGAAATGGGAGATCATTTCCATGGAACTTATCATATCATTGCCGAGGATAGTGAGACAACATGATTCCATAATGGTTGTTGTGGAAAGGTTGACAAGGGTTGCAGACTTCATTCCAATGAATTCTACATTCTCAGCTAGCAATATAGCCCAGGTAGTCATTAGAGATGTGGTTGGATTACATGGAGTTACAAAGAAGATTGTGTCAGAGAGGGATGAAAATTTCACTTAAAAGTTTTGGAAGGAGTTGTTTGTAGGTTTGGGCACAAAGTTGGCCATTAGCACAACTTGTCATCCATAGATAGAGAGGTTCAA
The DNA here is from genome assembly GCA_000404065.3 of Pinus taeda. NCBI lineage: Eukaryota > Viridiplantae > Streptophyta > Pinopsida > Pinales > Pinaceae > Pinus > Pinus taeda. Next base: position 172,009 of record APFE031246419.1, on the reverse strand, counting down.
TGGGATATTTGAGGACACGATGAGTTTGTAAGTGTCACATCAACAGCAAAAGTGGGAAGAGTATCTTCCACTAGTAGAGTTTGCTTACAATAATGCATACCAAGAATTTTTGAAGATGAGTCTATTTGAGGCATTGTATGGGTGGATATGCAATACTCCCATTAGTTGGAGTGATCCAGTTAATAGGGTATTGATTGGACTAGACATGTTGATGTATATGGAACATGAAATGAAGGTTATAAAGAAGAAACTAAAGGCAAAAAAGGATAGGCATAAGTGCTAAGCATATTGGAATAGGTTGTTCAAGGAGTTCCAGGTTGGGGAATAGGTGTACTTGTTCATGAAACCAAAGAAGAGCTCCTTGCGGATCGGATCATGTGCTAAGCTGGCTCTAGGTTTTGTGCATGCTTCATTATTATTGAGAGGATTGGGCCAGTAGCTTATCGAATTGCACTGCCTCCAACAATGAAAGGCCATGATGTTTTCCATGTGTCATTGCTTAAGAAGATGTTAAAGATGTTGATCATGTCATTGATTGGTCTGTATTATAGGTGGAACTAGATGGAGAATTCGAGTCAAAGCCTTAATATATATTGTAGAATAAGGTGCCATTGCTCTGAAACCGATCAATCAAGTAGGCTAAAGTGTAGTGGAAGCAGTTTGGGCCTGATGAAGTGACATGCGAGATGTCGGCTCAGATGCGGGCGATGTATCGTTCATTTTTTACTGGTTGAGGAAAATAAATTTGCGTATGATGTTGGTATATGTTTTGAGATGTTTTGGTGTGATGTTTTGGTATATGTATATATGTATATGGATGTAAATACTGCCATGAGCTATTTTATAAATCTCCAATAAGTGGAATGGGTCTCATGTCATTATAGTTGTCATGTTGTCATGTTGTTATGTTGTCTTCCTTTCAGCAGGGTGATCATTGTAAATACTACATCACGCTGTGTTATAATTCTCCATGAGCAGTATGTTTTCTTTCCAAGCTATTTTGCTGAGCTATATGTGTGAATGAACACTGAGGATGGTGTCCCCCAAGGGGGAGGGTTCTATAACAACCCTGGTGAAATTCCATGTAATAAAAGTTAAAAATAATAATCACAGTTGATGGGACACTTATTCCAAGCTCAATGTTCAGCAAATCATCCTAGGGGCTTTTCATTTGGCTTATTATGGCTAAGGAAATTGGCAAAGGAAATGAGTAAGGCTTTGGAAAGGAAAAACAAAATTTTGGCATTATTAGTTATGAAAATAATGGAAATTAGGAGAAAAGGAAAGGGAAAGATCACAAGTTGTATGTGAGGATGAAATTGAAGGAAAATAATGGAAAATGAAGAAAATAGAGGCCTAACTAATAAAAAGTCTTATGAGGATCAGTTGGTACCTTTTGTTAATTCATTTTTGGAGCTCTCTCATTATTCTCTCTCTCTCTCTCATGATTGGACACTTAGATTTTTCTTGGAGTACTTTAGAATTGCATCAATAAGGGAAAAGATGTCAAGGGGAAGGAAGGAGGAAGCAAGGAATGTTAGGATCAAGAAACTACAATATGATTCTTTGCAAGTATTGATTTGCATGTATGATTTCCTTGCTAGATTTTTCATGCTTGTTATTGCATGTGGTTTTTTAATGTTATGGAATGGGTTTTTCCAAGTGTGGCAGTGTTTTCAGCCTACCTTTTCCATTTCTGGATAGCCTTGATGAAATGGGTTATCATACTTCGATTGAGCTAGATTTCAAAATTTATTCGAAGCTAAGTGAGATGGATCTCCGAAATGACAAACACATGGCATAGTGGTCCCTGAAACGAACTATGGATCATGGTAAAGCCATTGGCCTAGTAAGCTCAACACAAGACTATGGGTTGTGTAAATCCATGTCTAGGTGTGTCGCTAGGCCTAGGAATCCTTGCGAGTGAATGGAGGGATATACGATAAAGTGAAGAGGTGGATTTCTCTCTATTGTACCTAGTAGTCCCGAGATGGGGTTTATGGTAAAGCTTGGAAAGTGGGTATTATTGTAGGGCCTAGTGATCCCTGGATGAGACTATGGATTACAGCAAAGCCTAAGAGACTAAGGGGCACTAAAATTCCTCATAGTGTAGGTGGAGTACTCTGGTAGCATCCATGCTTGTTTGGTTCATTTTGGTTGGTTGTGATTCCCACATTCATGCTTGGAATATGGCACAGGGATGATTAGCTAAAGGTAAAATTGCCTCAGGCAATCTATGGTCAAGTGGAATGCGGTAGTCCCATCCTAGGTTGGTTTCTACATTCATTAATGAGCCATTTGTTTTTCATGTGCAAATGTATTGGTTTATATGTGGATTTTACGTCTTACGTATTATGGTAAAAAAAAAATTATTATGTTGTTGGTAATGAACATGTATTATGAAAATGATGTTTTATGGATCTCCTCGTGTTTCTATTTGTAAACGAATAAATAATGTATCTATGACCTAATAAATGATAATGCTACAAATGATATAAGGGAACAATGATTCTTAGTGATTCTTAGATAAGTATGAGACCCCTATGCTTAAATATATTGTTTACACTTGTAGATTACATTGATGCCAAGTTTTTGATAGAATTTTAGTCCTGGTTGGTGATGGTAAGGCCTAGTCTTGGAGTTAGTATTTTTTTTATTAGTCATGTTATCATCTATTTAATGGATTCTAGAAGTTACAACAAGTTCTAGGTAGTGGCCGAAATTATGGGCTTGAAAATTGCCTTCAATCTCACGGACCTTGGCACAGGTCTATAGGAAATAGTCCTTAGATGTAGGCATGTAGGCTTGTGGGAGCATTTTCTGGATGCTAGCATGCACATAGCATGGGATCATCTAGAGGTTTAATAGCTTAAAAACTTAGTGGGACCCAGGGGCATGATACGTGTGTAGTTGGGATGGCTCCTAGGAGTTTTTCTCTTGGTGTGTTTTCATCAATTCCATTTCTTGAAGGTCACCTAGGAGGTTGAATCATATCATAGTAGCCTCTCATCACATGTTTACCCTGGTTGGCCGGTTACCTAGGTAGATGTGGGAGGAGGGTCTTGCAAAGTGGTATCAGAGCATGGTTCACCCCTCAAACTAGATGGGCGGTGTATTTGTCATGCACTCATGTCATTTTCACTTGTTTGAATCATCCTTGTGGTCTATGTGCTTGTTACATATGCATGGTGTTATTCATGGTTGTAGTGATGTCACCATGCGAAAGCGGATGTTGTTTTTATGAAGTATGTCATCAAGAGTGTGTGATTGGTTACATGTTGTCATATGTTGCTTACACGTATTGTTCTTGTATGCTTGGTTACATGTTGCTACATGTTGCTACAAGTATTGTCTGCTTATGCCTGGTTATATGTGTTTATGCAGATGTGTTGTTTGTGTGTATGCAAGTGTATCATATATGTTTATGATTGTGTATTGTCCACATACACTAGTATGGTTGATTTCATCATGCATGACGTCATAGTATTTGTATTGATACAGTCATGTAGTGATGACTGGACTCTAGTTAGAATGATGTTATGTGTTGGCACACTTAGTTTTTATATGTTGTTATGATCATGTTTATACATGTATCACACTAATTTGGATGATCTTGTGGATTAGGTATCCTCCCCAGATTATAGTAAGGCACATTAGTTTATTATGATTTGGTTTAAGTGACACACTATGCTTTGTAGGAGAAATATCAAAAGGAATATCAAGATGCTAGACTACAAAGAGTCTCAATATGAATCATATGAGCAATATGGTGGGCACTCTTCCGATTTCGTAGACACATTGAGAAGCTTTAAGGGAGAAATAAGGAGTTGTAACATAGATAGTGAGAGGATCATACAGGCACAAGAGAAATAAGAAGAGGTTAATGCAATATTCCTTCTGAGTTTCTCAGAATTACAACAACAAGGGCCACTTCGGCTCAGCCATGGATAGGAGGAAAAAAACAAACAGGCATATGGCAGCAGGTCTCCTGGTAGACACAAGTTGGATAGAGCCGACATAGTGAGAGATGGAAGGTTGTTGGATACTCTGGATAGGAGGGCTGATGAGTATAGACAATATTCTAGTTTTGGTTTAGATAGTATCATGATCATCATCGTTATCACTCGTATAGGAGGAGTGGTAGGGGATACTTGCTAGATGAATCTAGGAAAGCAAAGCCACCTACTTTTGATGGAGATGTGAAGAAATGATAAGATTCAGAGGCTTGGATACTTGGGATGAACGAATTCTTTGAGTTACATGAGTACACAAATAACATGAAGGTTAGAATGGTTATATTTAGCCTCAAAGATAGAGCAAACATTTGGTGCAAAGATGTGAAGTGGGTGAGAGACATCAGGATGGAGGACCTTGGTTGGCATGAGTTAAAGAGGCTTTTCAGCAAGAAATACTTGTCAAAAAATTACTACGACAGTAAGGTCAAAGAAATTTATGAGTTTAATATGGGGTCAATGATAGATGAAGAGTGCATGACCAAGTTTCATGAGCTATTTAGGTATGTAACGTATATTAAAGATGATAAGGCTAGTGTCCAATGATTTGTCAATGGTTTTCCATTAGCATTTAGAGATCACATTGAGTATGATAAGCCTTGATCACTTGAGGAAGTCATTGGGAAATTAAAGCATTTCTATGAATAGTCAAAGCATAAGAATGAATCTCAAAAAGGATGGAAAGGGAAATAAAAATGTAAATTTAAATGGCATCCTGAGAGAGGAAGGCCTCAAAATGCAAGGGAGAAAGAAAATGTGGCACCTAAAAATAAGTTTAATGGAACTAGACAGGGAGATGGATCACATCACCAACAAAGAGTTAATGATACTAGAGAGAATTTTTGTAGAACCAGGGTGGTAGGGCTAATATATACAATGTACAAGAGGTGTAGACTGTCGGGGATGTGGGGTGGAGTATTACTCGTATTTATGTAGTCATCGAAAATAGAAAGGAAGATATCCAAGCATCTATCATTGATATGGATGGTAAGCTTTGTGATAAATTTATTTCTATTTTGATTGACCATGGATCTAATTAAAGCTATGTTACTCCTGCCTTGGTGGATAACTATGTTTTGAATAATGAATTGCATGCAGAGTCTTGGTTAGTGCAGTTAGCTGTAGGGACAAAGAAGAAAGTTCATCATTGGGTAAGAGCTTTTGAATTGAATTGTATGCCTATTCCAGTATATTTTAATGTATTACTATTGGGATCGTACAATATGTTTATGGGAATGGATTGGTTGTACCTTCATAAAGCTAAGGTGGATTTTATGAATAATACATTGAGAATGTCGATGACAATGGGGAGCCAAGACTCTTGCAGGGAAAGAATAAAGCCACATCAGTTAGGATGGTGAAAATTATGCAGGAAAAGTGCATTCGTGGGAAAGGGTGTGTTTTATCACAGTGCACATTTCTAGCGACAAAGTTAAGGAGGTTGAGGATGCAAATGTTTTGAGTAGGTACCAAGTTCTATAATAGTTTTAAGATTTATTTCGTGAGGAAATTTTAGATTTTCCACCTCACAAGGAGTTAGATGTTTCTATTGGGTTAGTGCCAGGGGCAACTCCAACATGAAAAGCACCTTATAGGATGAGCACACCTGAGTTGGTAGAGTTGAAGTTTATTGTTGTTCCATTCATTTTGACTAATTTCCCAGTTACATTTATGTGTTTGATGAATAGTCTATTTTGTGCTTATTTGGACAAGTTTGTTATTGTCTTCATTGATGAAATATTGGTATATTAGAAAAATGAGAAATAGCATGCTGATAACTTGGAATCAGTGTTGAGATTGTTGAGAGAGAATCCATTGTATTCTAAGCTCAAAAAATGTATTTTCTTCCAGACTAAGGTACATTACTTGGGAGATTGTGTCTCTATAGAGGGCATTATGGTAGATCCAACAAATATAAGGGCCATCATGGAGTGGGTAGCTTCCAAGAACGTGGATGGGGTGAGATCTTTCATGGGGTTAGTATGTTATTACAGGAGATTCATCACGAACTTCTTACAATTTATCAACGTATTGCATCATTGAAGGGGAAAGGAAATAAGTTTGAATGGATCAAGGAGTGTGAGGCTACTTTTGAGCACCTTAAGTAGTTGTTGACACATGCTCCACTGTTAAAGATTGAAGATCCGAACAAAGAGTTTGTAGTATGCAAAAATACTTCCAAGATAGGACTTGGTGGAGTCCTTATGTAGAAAGGATAGTTGATACATCATGATTCATGCAAAATAAACAAGCATGAGCATAACTACAACCAAGCACATGATTTGGAGTTAGTAGCGATCATACATGCATTGAAGATGTGGATGAACTATCTTCTTGGGATGAGTTTTGTGTTGATGAGTGATCACATTGGGTTGAGGTACTTGTTTGACCAACTGAATCTGAACACCCAACAGGTTGGGTGGTTGGCCATGATTACTGAGTTTGACTTTGAGATTAGGTACATCAAAGGAAAGGAGAATAGGGTGGCAGATTCTCTTAGCATGCGGGTATAGTTAAATAACTTAGTAGTATGAGCTCTTATGGGGCACACTTATAGGATAGGATACTGCAAGTAGGTTAGCAGGATGTCAGGTATATGGATATTGTGCATAGGCTGTAGCAGAGTACATGTATAGGTACAGGTAGTAGTACATGTACAGGAAAAGGTAGTAGTACATGTACATGTACAAGTAGTGGTACAGGTATAGGTGCAGGTGCACAGGATGTGGACTATTGTCTTACAATAGATGGATTGGTTAGATTGAGAGGCAGGATATATGTGCCAGACAGTAGTGAACTCAAGAAGGTGATCTTGAGGAAGTTTCATTTGAAGCCATATTCAGGTCACCGAGGCTACTAGAAAACATTGATCGCATTGATGAAATTTTATTATTGGCCAAATCTGAATAAGGATGTAGTAGAGTTTGTGGCTAGGTGTTTCGATTGTCAGTGCATGAAGCCAGAGTGTAAGCATCTAGGTGGACTGCTACAGTCGATTATGATTCTAGAGAGGAAATGGGAGGTCATTTCCATGGAAATTATTATAGGATTCCCAATGGAAGTGAGACAACATGATTCCATCATGATTGTTGTGGAATGGTTGACAAAGGTTGCACACGTCATTTAAGTGAAGCCTACATTCGTAGTTAGTGATGTAGCGTAGGTATTCATTAGAGATGTGGTGATATTGCATGGTGTGCCAGAGAATATTGTGTCAGAGAGGGATGAAAAGTTTGCTTCCAATTTTTGGAAGGATTTGTTTGTAGGTTTGGGCACAGAGTAAGCCTTCAATATGGATTATCATCTGCAAACCGATGGATACACAGAGAGGGTCAATAGGATATTGCAGGACATGTTGAGGATGTACGTGATGCATCAAGAATGAATGTGGGAAGAGTTATTCCAATGGTAGAGTTTGCTTACAATGATAGGTATCAGGAATATTTGAAGATGAGTCCGTCTGAGGCATTTTATGGGTGGAGTTTCAATACTCCAATTAGTTGGACTGATCTAGTTAACAGGGTGTTGAATTGATTAGACATGTTGGCAGAAATGGAACATTAAATGAAGGTTATAAAGAAGAATATAAAGGAAACACATGATAGGAATAACAACCATGCAGATCGAAATAGGTTGTTTAAGGAGTTCTAGGTTAGGGAGTAGGTGTAATTGCATGAAACCAAAGAAGATCTCCTTGCCGATTGGATCATGTGCCAAGATGGAACCAAGGTTTTGGACCCTTTAGTATTATTGAGAGTGCTGGGCCAATATCCTATTGACCTGCACTTCCTCGAAAAGTGAAATTCCATGATGTTTTCCATGTGTCATTTCTTAAGAAGTATGTTACAGATGTTGATCACATGATTGACTGGTTTGTATTGTAGGTGGAACTAGATAGAGATCTTTAGTTGAAGCCTCAGTGTATATTTTAGAAAAAGTTTCTGATGCTCTATAATTAAATAATCAAGTACGTTAAAGTGCAGTGGACGAACTTTGGGCCCGATGAAGCTACATGGGAGATGGAAGATTAGATGTGGGCTATGTATTCTTCACTATTTTCCAGTTGAGGCAAAGAAGTTTTGGCATGATGTTGTTATATGTTTTGGCATATGTTTTGGTGTGATGTTTCAATATATGTACATATGTATATGGATGTAAATACTACCATGAGCTATGTTATAAATCTCTAATAAGTGGTATGGGTGTCATGTCATTATAGTTTTCATGTTGTTATGTTGTCATGTTGGTTTTCTTTTAGCAGGTTGATCATTGCAAATAATGCATTGAGCTATGTTATAAAGCTCCATGAGTAGTATGTATTATTTCCATGAGGTTTTGCTGAGGTATATGTGTTATTGAACATCAAGGATGGTGTCCCCTGAGGGGGAGGGTTTTGTAACAACCTTGGTGAAATTTTGTGTAATAAAAGTTAAAAATAATAACCACGATTGATGGGACACTTATTCCAAGCTAAATGTTGGGCAAGACATCCTAGTAGTTTTTCATTCAGTTTATTGTGCCTAAGGAAATTAGCAAAGGTAATGGCTAAGGCTTTGGAAAGGAAAAATGGAATTTTGGCACAATTCTTTATGAAAATAATGGAAATTAGGAGAAAAGCAAGGGGAAAGGTGACAATTTGCATGTGAGAAGAAAATTGAAGGAAAATAGTGGGAAATGAAGAATATAAAGGCCTAATTGAAAAAAAGGCTTCTAAGGATCCATTAGTACCTTTTGTTAGCTCAGTTTTGGAGCTCTCTCATTATTCTCTCTCTAACAATCTTGGATACTTAGAGTTTTCTTGGAGAACTTTGGCATTGGATCAATAAAGGAAAAGAAGGCAAGGGGAAGGAAGGAGTAACCAAGGAAGGGCAGGATCAAGCAGCTACAACAAGATTCATTACAGGTTTTCATTTGCATGTGTGATTTCCTTGCTATATTTGGCATGCATGGTATTGAATGGGGTTGTTTTATGTCATGGAATGGGTTTTACTAGGTGTGATAGTGTGTTTAGCCTTGCCTTGACAATTCTGGATAGCCTTGATGAGATGGATTCTCATAATTTGGTTTAGATGGATTACTGGATGGACTCAAAGATGAATGCAGTGGATCTCTAAAATGACAAACATATGGCCGAATGGTCCCTGAGATGCACTGTGGATAATGGTAAAGCCACTGACATAGTAACCCCCTGAGCCAGACTGTGGGTTGTGATAAAGATAGGATTATGTGCCTCGATGAACCTAGGAATCCATGTTGGTGAATGACAGGATATACGGTAAATCCAAGAGGTGGATTTCTCTCCATTGGGCCTAGTGGTCCTAGGATGGGACGTACAATAAAGGTTGGATAGTGGGTCTCATTGCAGGGCCTAGTGATCCTTGGATCAGAATGTGAATTACAGTAAAGACTAAGAGACTAGCAGGCACTAAAATTCCTCATGGTGTAGGTGGAGAACTCTGATAGCATCCTTGCTTGCTTGGTTCTTTTTGGTTGGTTATGAGTATCACATTCATGCTTGGAATATGGCACAAAGGTGACTCACTGAAGAGATATTTGGCTCAGCCAATCTATGGTCAGGTAGAATGTGGTAGTCCCATCCAAGGTTGGTTTATGCATTCATTAATGAGAAATTCATTTGCTTGGTTTTTCATGTGTAAATGTATTGGTTTATATGTCAACTCTATGGATGATGTATTCATGGTATTTTTGTTGTTATGTTGTTGGTTATGAGCATGTATCATGACATTGATGATGTATGGTTCTCCTCATATTTCTATTTGTAAATGAATAAACTATGTATCTACTACCTAATAGATAATAATTTAGAAAATGATATAAGTGAGAAATTCCTCGTAGGAATTTTCAAATAAGTATGAGACCCCTATGCTTAAATCCGTTTTTTACACTTGTAGATTACATTGATGACAAGTGTTTGAAAAAATGTCAATCTTAGTTGTGGATGGTCAAGTCTAGTGCTAGAGTTAGTTTTTGGTTTATTAGTCTTGTCATCATGTGTTTAATGGATTCTAGAAGTTACAGTAATTTTTCGGCAGTGGCAAAAATTCTAAGCTTGAAAACTGCCTTAAATCTTGTGGACTCTGGCATAGGTCTGTTGGAATTAGTCCCTGGATGCATGCATGCACGTTTGTGGGAGCATCCAAAGCTCTTTGGATGCTAGCATGACAATAGCATGGGAGTGACTAGAGGTTTAATAGCTTAGAAACTTAGTGAGATAGAGGGGAATGGTACCTTTATCATTGGGATAGCTCGCAAGAGTGCTATTGTTGATGTGAGAGGTATGTTTGATCTGTTTCCATTGATTCCACTTCCTTGAGGTCATTTAGGAGGTTGAATCATATCATAGTAGCCTCTCGTCACATGTTTAACCTAGTTGGCCAGTTACTTGGGTAGATGTGAGAGGAGGGTGTTACAAAGTGGTATTAGAGCATGGTTCACCACTCAAACTGGATGGGTTATATGTTGGTCATGCATTCATGTTGTTTGCATGTGTGTTAATCATCCTTTTGGTCTATGTGCTTGTTTCATATGCATGGTGTTATTAATGGTTGTATTGATGTTGCCATGTGAGAGAGGATGTTGTTGTTATGAAGTATGTCATCATGAGTATGTAATTGGTTACATGTTGTCATATGTTTCTTACACGTATCTTTTTTGCATGCTTGGTTACATGCTTCTACCTGTTGCTAGAAGTATTGTCCACTTATGCTTGGCTATATGTGTTTATTCTCATGTGTTCTCCTTGTGTATGTTTGTGTATCATCTATGTTTACAATTTTGTTTTTTCCATGTACATTGGTATGGTTGATGTCATCATGTATGAAGTCAGAGTATGTGTAGTGATATGGTCATGCAGTAATGATTTTACTCTAGCTAGAATGATGTTATGTGTTGGCGCACATAATTCTTATATGTTGTTTTGTTTATGTTTATAAATGTATTATGCTAATTTGGTTGATCTTTTAGATGAGGTATCCTCCTCAAATTATAGTAAGGTATGTTGGTTCATTATGATTTGGTTTAGCATGACACATTATGCCTTGTAGGAGAAAGATCAAAATGAATAGAAAGATGGTAGACTACAAAGAATCTCCCTATGAATCAGATGAGCAACCTAATGGGAACTCTTTGCTCGGTTGTGTTATATTTTTTCCATGACTAGTCCACGTAGTTAACCAAGGGGTTAGAAGGGGAGTGGATCCCCCCCTTTGTTGCACCAATTCCATAGCAGGGGGAGTCATAGGGGGTTTGAGGGGTGTAGGTAACCCTAATCTATAGGGTCCAGGGCAGTGCCCCAAAAAATTTTGGTTTTGGACCATATATTAGGTTGGGTGGACCTACCTATAGTTTTGTGCATTATTTTTCACACATGGTTTTGGACGCGATGGTTTTGGGTCAATGGTATTGGATGCTTTGGCATGTATAAATATGTTTTGTAACATTGAAAGGAACATAATGAAAAATCAAGCTGGTAGTCCTGGTTTTGGGATCTAGGGGAAAATCTATATGTATATGTGTTATGCTCTCACATTGTTTATTTTCTATGTTTTAGAATTCGTATGCAAGTAATTTATGTACAGGGTCAAAACCTATATTTGGTATCAAAGTTGTTTTGGCTTCAATGGGATGCCTTTATTGCTCAGGGGTTTTGATCAGGCCTGTGGTAGACCGTGTTTAGTGGGATATCTGTGGGATCTATTCTGGTGGTGAAAGAAGATGGTGAGCAGTGGAAAGATAGAGATCGATAAATTTAATGGTCAGATTTTTGAGTTGTGGAAACTGAAGATGGAGGATCTATTGGTGGATAAAGATCAACAGATCATGGTAGATCCAGGTAATAAACCAATGGGAGTGTCTAATGAAGAATGGAAGAAGTTGGATCAGAAGGCAAAGAGCACAATGCGATTTGTGTGTCTCAGATTGAGTATTATTGAATGTATCATGGGAAGCTACGACGAAGGTTTTGTGGGACAAGTTAGGGACTTTGTACCAACCTAAGTTTTTGCTGAATAAACTGTTCCTATGGAAAAAACTGTATAACCTGAGGATGAAATATGGAAACTGAGTGATAGAGCATCTAAATGCATTTAATATTGTAGTAAGTCAGTTATCGTCTGTTGATATCAAAATTTTAGATGAAGATAATTGCATTAGTTTGTTGTGTTCTCTACCGGATTCATGGGATAGTCTAGTTATTGTAATATGTAGCAGTTTGATGAAATAGTCTCATCCTTGCTGTAAGAGGAAATGAGACACAAGAAATATGGAGGGACAGAATGGTGATGCCTTTTCTGTATGATGAAGGTCCCAAAACAAAGAACAAAATAATTCATTGAGTGGGAGATCTAAATCTAGAGGGAGATCTAAATCTCCAGGGAAACTTGTCAAGGTGGTGTGCTGGAAATGTGGAAAGGAAGGGCACTACAAAAGGGACTGTAAATCTAAAGCTCCTGATGAAGGAAAGGGATCTGATGATGCTCCTTTTGCAGAGGCGAAACCCACCTCAGATGAAGGTGCGGATGTGTACTTCGCTTCTTCAAGTACACATGTAGATCATGATGCATGGTTGATTGACTTAGGTGCATCCTTTCACTTCACTCCCCATGGAGAGTGGTTCTCTGAGTATAAGAAATACGATGGTGGTGATGCCTTCTTAGGGGATGATAGGAATGCTAGAATTGTTGGTCGTGGAAATGTAAAGTTGAAGTTGCAAGGTGGAAGGGCTAGAACACTTCCGAGTGTTCTACATATTCTTGCATTGGCCAAAAATTTGATTCCTATAAGTAAGCTGGATGATGTAGGTGTAAAAACAATGTTTGAGAAGGATACCTGCAACATGGTTCGAGGAGCATTGGTATTGATGCGGGGAGTTTGGATTGGAACTCTGTATAAGCTACAAGGTAGCATTGTTGTTGATGGGTGCAATAGTTCTGTGGTTCTTGAAAGTGGAGCAGAAAATCTAGTGGTCTCTCAAGAGAATACCATGCTGTGGCATTAAAATATTGGACATATTGGAGAGAAAGGCCTTCGAATACTTCATGGATAAGGTATGAGTAATAGCTCTCTGGATTTTGATTTCTATGGAAATTGTGTATGTGGGATGCAGAATCGGGTGAGTTTCCCCTTTGGTGGTAGTGAGCTCCAAAGTTGCAGCAATAATGCTACAACTCCTGGGGATTCTTTCTTTACTTTTATCAACCTGGTAGTTTGTAACAAACTTGGAAGCGACGGTGCTATATGCACAAGTACTAGCTCTTACTGGAGGCTGTCACTTGATCAGCTGGTGCAAGTTCATTAGGAGCTTAAGCCAACTTATATGAGTTCTTAGAAGAATTTTTTATTGTGATGGAAGAAAGCTAACTCTACAGGGGCTATTCTACTTGCAGTAAGAGAAAGAAAACTGAAATAAAACGCAAACCCTAGCAAACCCTGGTTTACCCATTAACCCTACTTTTGCAAGAAAAGAGATATAAAATAATGAAATGAGTGCCATTGACTAATGAAAAGGTAAATTTCATTTATTCAAGCTACTTCTGAAAAGAAATGTGAAGAAATCATCTTTTTATAGTTTTGAGTATTTTTGTGGAATTATTATTCTTGTGATTTTACTAGTTGTGACTGTGCAGAGGTTTGGTCGTAAAGGAGGATGGAGTTGGATTTTAAAAAAGGTGAGGAAGGTGTGGAGAGGTCTTAAGAAGCCTCTATTACCCTTCTGAAGACTTCCATTGTGATTAGACTTCGAAAAATCACTCAGGAAATTCTACAGGAGGCTGCAGAGGATCTACAGGAGGTTCTACAGGAGGATCTACAAGAGGAGGCCGAAAGTGGTTTTTGGAGGTTTGAAGGTGGAAAAATAATGGGAAATGGGAAATGAAGGCTAGATGAAGGTGTTGAGGGGTCTATAACTTGTCAAGGAAGATCAGGAATGAAGGAGATGGTTGGATTTGTTCAAAGGGCAAGAAAGCAGTTTTATGAAAAAACGTAGAAATTAGGGTAGATTGGCGAAATGTGATGAATGAGTTGGGAAATCTAAGAGAAGTGAGTTGGTACTAGCTATTTGATGGAGGGATGGTGGGCTAAGATGTCCTAAAAGAGAGCTGCACATTCACTTAGCAAAACTGACCATAGAAAGAACTAAAAACATAGTTTTGTCTAACTTAACCTAATTTTGACCTAAAACCAAAAAATGCTAAAGAGTATCTTATGAACAGAAAAGCATGCAAGAGAACTATGGTAAAAAGACATCGAATGATCTAAGTAATTAAATCTAAACCAATATCAACTTTTTCAAATCAAAGGATCACACTAGTAGTTGCATGGAAGAAGAAAAACTGTGTTTTCGGTGGCAGCAGTAGTGCCTTGACCTCAACTCATGGTCCTAGGAAGGGGGAAAGGAGATCAAGACCTACTGTTGGCCTTTTTGGATATTTCCCTGTCACTATAGGAACTTACTTAAGAAACTTGAAACAAAAACAAATATTCTAACCATCAAAAGCAACCTAATCTAATGAAGTAAAATGAGTATATACAACAGAAATTAAATCATGAATGGAAACAAAACATATAAGTACACAAAGGAGGTGCTAGGCAGCTTGGGTTGGGACCTAACCCAAGAGCTTCGGCCCTCTAAAAAAGATCAGTGATGGCTCAAAACTTCGTTCATCTTCATTATCAAAAAAATATCAGTTACATCACATAAATTATTCTCAAAAAGAGCTCGAAAGTGAGCTGAGTACAATGTTGCACAAAGTGCGAAAATATACTAAGAACTGGCTAACCTACTGAGGCTCGAAGCCTTCTTATTTATACAAATGGGGACTCCCAATAGTCTTCCTAAAATTAAGGAACTCGGCTTCCTAGAATTGAAGATAACAACAATCCTACTTGACTTGCTTGGCTGCCCCTTGGAATCATCAATGTGGGCCTTTGTACTCTGAGCTGTTGATGGAGGATTTAAGGAAAGGGCAATTAGTGAAGGAGACATCCCTCTTACATATCCTCTTCCCTATTTTTCTCGAGTTTGGCTACCATTTGCTAATAAATTCCTTGTCTTTGTCCAAAATCGTCCAAAAAATCTACAATAAACACTCATTAGACTACATGGCAAAGTGACTAACCCAATTCACTCTATTGACATAAGTATATTAAAAAACATGCACAAATCTACTGAGAATGGTGGATTAAATCAAAATAATAAGCAGAATGAGCCCATATAGTTACCCATTTCTAGGGCTCATCATCACCCCCTGTTGAATGGGTTGCTCATCCTCTGAGCAACTAATCTAGTTCTTAATATTTAATAGCTCTGATAGATTCCCTGACATCCCAAGCCTCTGATGTGATGTTTTCCTCTCTATCATGGAAAACTGCTTTCCTATCCACTTCCTCCCATTGTTTCTGTTCTTTCTCCTCCTTAAATCCTTCCAACTATCCGAGCAGTAGTGGAGGACTGAATTTAATACCAATCCAGTTGGCTTTCAAGTTTTGCATTGATTGCTTATATAAGGTAACTCTCCTCATGGCTTCCCTCATTCTAGTTGGGGAGTGATACTCCCTAATCCTTAGGCTATGTGACAATGTATTACACCTTCTCGTGCATGCATGAAGGAAGTCATCGCCAAACAATCTCTCCATATCTTCAAAGTGAGAAATAGCCTGTGCTTGCTTGTCATCACAGTCAAGAAGAACTTGAGGACCGACTGCAAGGTGTTGGTGGGCATAGATGAGAGCCAAAGGTTATGTTGGTTCTACTCTTATCATCAGGGACTCACTTAGCTCTTTTGCCATTATATTCTGAATTTCCAATGCTCTCTTTTCTTCATGGCTCAACCAAGAAGCCATAGCCATGAGTTGTAAGTCTCCCAATGCAGCATTTGGATCCCATAAATTCATGTTAGGAAGTGCCATGTTGTGTGGGTAAAACTATTATCACATAAATTCATAAATTGACCATAATCTTAAAATGATATTGTGCCCCTCTGGGCCAATGTCTTAATCTAGAATTGGAGCCACTAATCTTTGATATAAAGTGCATAGGATCTAGCTCGTTGTCTGCACTGTAAGGCCTCCATTGCCTAGCTGGCCATGCAGGCCGTCTAGGCTTCCTTTTCCTGCAGTTGCCTTTTCAAAATTAGCACTATAGTCTCTACCTGGGATTCTTTTTCTTGCTACTATTTCATCAGTGTCTCACTATCTGTCTGCGGTTCTTCTTGTTATTGTTGTTTCTCTGCTACTTCACTATCTGCCTGGGGTCCCTCTCTTTGTTGATGTCCTTCCAAGATTGGAAACTTATTTCCTCCTTGAGGTCCCCTTTCTTGTAGCTTCTTTTTCAACAGTTCATTTTCTTCCTGTAGTTGAGCTCTTCTGATGCTCTCTATGTGCCTTACCATGCTCAATTCTCTACTCATCTCTCTCAACTTGTTCTCCATGTGCCCTATATCTTCAATTCCTTTAGATTTTGCAATCTACATCTAGGTGTGGGTCCTGACTCTTTCCTTTTCTAGTTCAAAGAAAAGAGGCACTGTGAATTTTTGTGGGATTATCTTCCTATTAGCGCTCAAATCTACCTTAGGTTGAAATAAGGTAAAACTCGAGGCTACATCAAACCATGCTCAGCCTCGTACCTATCCCTACGAGGACAGGAGAGGGCTCTCTCCGAGTCAATCTCGGCAAAAGATAATCAACGAGGTCAAGATGACTGAATTGATGACTAATTTTAGGCTAGGTATGAAGTACAAGGACTTTGAAATTGATTTTTTAGGGTTTTGTTGAATTCAAGGGAAAGGCAATTTTGGGTGCGGGGATGAGGCACAACTTTTGCAGAGGTCTACTTGGGGCAAGATAGGAAATTGTTTTGATGTCTTTAAATTGATTGAATGAATAGATCTGGTAGGTGAGGAGCTAAGGAGAGCAAGGAAGTCTCAAGGATTCTCCTTAAACTGAAGAAAACATAGAAAATTAAAACAAATTTAAAGGCAGAGCATAGCAAATTTATGGATTCTACCTTAACACTTCATTTGTTTAATTGAAGAATATCAAATAAGGAAAGTGGTACACATACACAACTTACAAGTACTGAGAGAAACACACCATCAACACATAAAGCCACATGAATCCAAAATAGTGCTACAAAACCCTGGTGTTTCCTTTGCCAAAATGCAGATAAGATATGTACAATATAGTGTCAAGCTATTCTCGAGAGTCCAAACCTGAAAATGACTAAGAAAATACATAATATAGGCAAGCCAACACATTCCCTGGCCTCTAGGGGTCGAGCTCATCATCCTAGGAGCTGTTTCAACCAATTCTAAACTAAGCACTACAATCTAGGCAGTCAAAACAACTTGCCTCTATAAGCTAGGAAACCAATTCATTCATTACATTTTTGCTATTTTATGAATGAATCATCTAGAATAGGTAAATAAGTGTCAAAACAACATAAATTTCCCATAATTACATCAATAAGGGTGAAAAATCCCATCACACGTCAAAACTGGTCAAACTAGCTTCATTTGCTGAGCTGAGGACAAAAACTGTGCCAAAAAACCGTGTGTGCCGTGCGTTGCGCGCCTTTCCACCTGCTTTTGGGGCACTTTCCGGCATCCAAATTGAGATTATGTTGGATTTTTGGAAAGCACTTATTGTTTACTTTCTAACCCAAGTGGAATTTTCCAATTTGGTGTCCATTTGACCTTTCAAAAGTGCATTCTCCCAGAAGTACTTCCTGCTGGTGCAAAAAGTGGCAGAAAGGTGATTTTCATGATGTTTTTGAGCCTTTTGGTCACCCAGAACTTGATGAAATGCCTTGGCAATGGCTGATCATGTGTATTTCATCATTAAAAATCCAAAAATATAAGCTATCTATGATTTGGACCTCCCCATCTTATGGGTCGCGCGCTGCGCGCTATGCGTAGAGCCAAAAAACCTGTTTCGCAAGCCAAAAATTTTGAAACGACAAAATTTTCTCCAAATTTGCCCAAATTTGGAGTGAAGACCCTCCATCATGTATCATGCTCAACTAATGAAGCCTCAGCCAAAACTCAAAGAGGATCAGGCCTTTTGCGTTGTTTTTGCGCTTTGCTCAAACGCCTCTTGAGGATCTTCATTCTCTTTTTGCAAAAATGCATGCGAGCCCAATAGTGAGTTTTCATGTGGCGAAGCATGTCTTTGTCCCTGTTTGCCTTCACCAAAAGCTTCTCCAAATGAGTTTTTACCCGGATGAGCATTGATTCTCGATCAATAGGTGTCAAATCACCGGGTCTCCTTCGGGCCAATTCCCGGTCTTCCCGGATCTTCCGCAGCTCATAAAGTTCATGCTCATCTTCCAGCTGTTTGTTGTGATACTCCAAGTAGTTGATCACCCATTTAGCCATCTTCAATTTCTTTTGCAGCGACTCATTCTCAACCCTTTGCTTTGGAATGATCTCCTTGAGCTCCGAGTTAGACGAGCTAGCATCAACATCAATGATACCCATATCCTGACCTCCTGAAGGACCCTCATCAACCATGGGTCTTTTGCCCCTATCCTGAATTTGTACCTGTGCTGAAGACAGAGGCGAGACCCCTTCCACATGATGTGGAGATAATACTCACTCTGCTGATGATATCAATGAGACCCCTTACACCCTGGGTGGAGATAGTACTCGTCATGCGGATGCAAATAAGGCCATGTGGCCTCTCTGATATGTCACATATACTAGAGCATCAACATACTCGGTCTCAGGAATGTAAAACTGCTATGAAGGCCCTCCCTCATCATGAACTATCTCTAGAGGAGGCTGTAGTGCGGGAAAGTAATCACGGGAGATGAAATCCTGCCAAGTAATACCCTGCTGTGCCAACTGATGCATCACTATGATTTTGATCATGGCATAGTGATATATGCTCCTATGCTGATGTGTCGGGCTCTTCCTTTGTACTAAAGGCACCATCCTCTCTATGTTTCGACACATGAAAAACAGAATGTTCATCATACGTACCCGTGTGAAATGCATCAACAAACGGACATGGTACGCATAGAGATGGGAGAATCTGCCCTCACAGCTGAAATACCGAATGATGAGTTTCATCAATGGTGCAAACTCATCTTTCAAGAATCTGAAAGGAAAGGCTGCGCTCAAGTGTCTGATATATCCAAGCTTGATATATGGCTCATAGTAATACCTGTCTAGCATCTGGCGTTTGCTCCATTCTTCCCCTACATTTGGTATCCCAGTGGCCTGAGCAATAATGTCGGGTGACAAGGTAAAATCCACTCTGGCAAGGTTTACATGACCATCCTGTAGGTTAAGGACAAATAGACGGACTAGTTCCTGATGATGCTGAGTTTATGAGATCATCTCACAATGTTGGTAACATGATTGGCGCCGAAAACAATCCATTGCAAGTGGACAAGCTTGCAATTGAGCCAAAGAAGTAGGCTCCTCCCTAACATGCTGTCCACTCTTGCCACCTTTGTGATACCTCCATGGCACATTAGTTAAATTTACCTCTGGTGTAGAGTCACTATCATAATCCTGCTCATATACTGACTTGGTCTCTGACATGTTCTTTAAAAACAAGGTAGCTGGAATATATATATGTTGATATACAATTGTGTACAAAATTGACTGTAGACCTTTTTTCTTTTTTCTCAAATGCTGTGACCAAGGGGACACAAAGGACAAGGGAATTGTTAGGAAAAGGGAAACATTTAGGGAAATGGGGAAAATGGAAATAAAAAAAAGAATTTAGGGAAGGGAAGGGACATGGAAATCTTGAAGTTTTAGGGTTTTGGGATGAGGTGGGGATTATATGTTTATAATGGGAGGGAGGGATTAGGATTTTGAGGGAGAATGGTGTGGGGTTTATGACGAATTATTGGGGAAAATAATGGTGAAAATAGGGGATGGGAAACAAAGGAAATAGGAAAACCTTGGCAACAGTTATTTTTGAAAACCCTACAGCAATCTTGGCATTTAAATCTTTACAGCAAATTAATTGACAAGGAGGGTTTTTACACTTGGTTTTTCATGGAAAATATATCATAATTTCTTTACATAAACCATCCAAAAACCAAGAACAAGGCATGAATGTAAGCCTACCTGTGATTTGATGCGTGAGAAGAGGTGTTTGAGTGGTTTCTGGACAAAGTTTAGGCATAAACTTCTATGCGTCGCGCGCTCCTAATGCGTCACGCGCGTGTAAAATAGCACTGGAATTTGTCGTCTGATGCGTTGCACGCCCAACCTGATGCACTGCGCGCCTTGGAAACGACCCAATTTGCTCACAAACTCACAAAATCACCTTTGAAAAATGCTCTTTGCTCTTGGAATGTGTAATGGGTTGCAAATGAGGAGAAATATCTTCATATAGACTCCTTGTTGATTTTTGCTTAACCCAAAACCCATTTTCTTATGTTTGGTTGTTGACACTTTTTCAAAATTAATAGGCTCTAACCTTTTTGGTTTCCCCTTTAAAATTGGTTGAAATAATGATTTTCTCTGATAATTTTTTGCAGGGATAGCTCTGATATGCTCTAGAAAAGGAGACCAATGCTGCATTTGAACGTTTGAAGAATTGAAAATTTTGATATTTTTTTACAAAAATGAGATAGCGACTCATCTTCAAAACAAAGTTTTGAAGAGAAGTCATACTTTATCTGTATAATGATGAAAATTATTGAAGTGATGATTTATCAAAGACATCCCTCTGGGCTGCTGGT
The DNA here is from genome assembly GCA_000404065.3 of Pinus taeda. Taxonomy (NCBI): domain Eukaryota; kingdom Viridiplantae; phylum Streptophyta; class Pinopsida; order Pinales; family Pinaceae; genus Pinus; species Pinus taeda. The sequence continues at coordinate 151,276 of APFE031246419.1, read as the reverse complement.
CTTCTAAGACTTTTCAAGACAAAATTGACTCAACCCTAGACCTAAGACCTCAAAATTTAAAATATGATTGTAAATGACCTTTGAAGTTTTATGACTAAACCTGAACCAGCAGTGCCATGCACGAGGGGAATGAATGACACAAACCGCTCCATCAGAGTTATGGCATGTCTAACAAAATGCAACTGATCAAGACGGATGGGACACCTAAACATGAAATGAAAAAAGAGCTTTGATCTTTGACGGAGGGATAACTAGATAGACTCTAACACTTCCCACCCTCCAGAAGATTGTAATAGGAGCCTAAGTTAGGCTAAGGTCCAGGCTCTAGTATTTGTTTTGCCTTACCTTTCTTTTGGGACTGTTCCTCTGCCTTCCTTTCTAGTTTTTCAATTTCTTTGAGCTTGGCCAGTGTCTCCTGTAGAGAAGTTTGTGCCTCATGTACGACTACTTTAGAGTCGATCAATTTGATCCTTTCCTTCTGAGTGGAGGTATTAGGACTCCCTCTCTCATAGGTGATGGAAATTTTGGAGGGAGATTCCTTCTTTGTCACAGTAGGTGCATCCTCAATGATAATGGGTTCTTTTGATGGTGGCTAGGGCTTGCAAATCTTAATTCTAGTGCTCCTTCGGGCTTTGAATTACATAGATGTTTGTCTTTTTCTTTTCCCCTTTTGCTTAGCTAGAGTGCTCAATGCAACAAGGACAACTGCTGCTTCCCTTGCTAGTGTCTCAGGAGACACTTCTTCTTGCTGTTTTTCTTCTTCATTCTCTACAGTTTTTCCTGTGTTTACTGTTAATGTTTTTGTTTCTTCTATCTTTGGTGGTGTTTTCTTCTTTTTTTGCTGAGTTTCTGCCTTTCCTATGGCAGCCATTTTCTAAGATTTCTTGGGCTTCCTCTTCTCAATTTTTTTCCTCTTCCTCTTCTCTACTTTTGATGTTGTTTTCGTTTCTGCCTTAGGTTCAACTATGGTTTTGTCATGTTTCTCCTCTTCTTTCTATTTTTCCTCTTTTTCTTCTTCTACTTGAATATTTTGTGTTTCCTCATGGATTTCCTTTTGAAGTTCCTCTTTCTGCTCGTCCTCTTCACTGCCAGATGGACTAAGGTCATTTGTGAGAGTTTTTATGTCATCCTCCCTAGTCATGTTCTTGAAAATTTCCCAGGCTATAGGGATGGTGTATGTGTGGAGGGCAACGTCTACCAGTAATTTAATAAGCCCATGGTGAGCCAGCTGGTCTGGAACCCCTGCATTCAACTTGGTGCCACATTCTATCAAAGATTGGAGGAGGAAATATTGGAGACTAAGTTTTCTATATGCAGGTAGGCCCATTCCATATCTTCGTTCATGCAATAATATGAAGTGATAACCATAGAATATACTATATCTCCCTTCATAGGAGATATATTTCATGATCTGGTAGCTGACTTCACCCCATGGATGAGTTATACTTGTCCTTATGACCCCATTCTTATCCTCTACAGGATGTTCATCAGGCTCAAAAAATGTCTTTTTAGCAACCTGTCCTAATGGTTTTTCTTCTTTACTCCAGGGGAGCCCAAGTGGGAGACCTGTGATTCTGCTAATGAATTCCGGTGTAAGCTCTATGGTCAGACTCCCAAAACTAACTGTAGCGTGGGTTTTTGAATGGGGTTTTAAGCACATTAAAAATTCCTCCATCACCTCCTCATCATATCCATGAATTCTCTCAAAGAAAGTCATTCAGTTTGCCCTAGTGAAGAGGGCTACCACTTCTGGGTGTTCATGCAATTTGTTGGAGTACAAAGGCTCCTTTCTGATAAAACCTCCAGTCATGGTGTGTAGTGACTAATAGAAATGTTCAGGTGAGGAGGAAGGCAAAAAACTTTCAAAACTGGAAACAGAGGAATAGTTGAGGTTTATCTTTCTGGAACTAGAGAGGGAATTTTTCGTGTTCTTCTTTTTTCACAACATCAATTTGCATTTTTTCTCTCCCTTCAAACCCTATTTTCAACCTAAATTTACTTCTCAGGCTTTTGGAGGAAATCAATATTTTGATAGAATAGAGAGTATATGAAACAATGTTTTTCTTTCTCATAGAGAAAACAGACTTGAAAATTCATTTTTTCACAGGCTTGATTTTCTATGGTTGGATCCTTTTTTTTTTACAGGAGAATATAGGGAAGAAAAAACAGATTTTTAGTGCAGAGAAGAAAATGCAGAGACTGTATAGAATTCAAAAAAACATGGGCAAAATTTTGTGCTCACTTTCCTTTCCTTTTTCAACGCAGTACTTTTCTTCTAATCCCACCACCTTGTCTAGATATATCACATGCAGAGTGGGTTTTTGAGCCTACCTCTTTTCAAGCTTGAATTTGGCAGAAATTTAGAATTTTTCCTCTGCAGAGCTGCTCTGTGGCCTTCCTGTAGAAAGGCTCCTGTAGATGGTGTTCTCGCTCCTGTAGAATGCGATAGTTCTCTTGTAGAGCTTGATAAGCGAGATGGTTTTGAAAAGCTAGCATAGAACGAATGGTTCAATGTTCTAAAGGTAGTAGGTGAGTTGCTACAGTCGAGAACTCATTGATGCAAATGAAAAAAAAAGGTGGTGGAGGCTTCGACTATAGTGTACTTAAGCTGATGGCATGATCTGTGGTGACAAGGTCAGGTCATAGGATGGGTATGTTATCCCCATCCAGACCATTGGTCCTACTCCAGTGTCATTATGGTATTTAATGTCACCTACCCACCATCACTCCTATTATTCCTGTTATACGCCGCCACCACTACCCGTTCTGAGTTTTTCCTTCCCGAGTTGGTGGACCACACATGCTGACTACATCTTCTGAACTATTGTTTGAGTTGGATGATGCTTGTTTGAACTCAGTGAGGGTGGTTTGAAATTAATGAGGGTGGCCAGTTAGCTAGCCACTGATTTCATTTAATCGCAACCATCTCAATGGTTCATGCAGTTCCTAAACAATATTCATGCAACAGAGGAACGTGTTTAGGAACTTACCTGTTAGTTGCTACCATGCTCTACATGCTTAGACTTTGGCACTTTGATTTCTTTATTGCTGCTGCTGGTGGTGCTGATGGCCTCTGAACTGGTGGCTTATGCTGGTGATTTTTCGATTAGGCTTCGCTCCTTACACGTTGCATACATCTTGGTTGCCCTGGCCCTACCTCTAGAGCTTGTTTTTTTAAAGGGATCAGCTATCACAAGAATCCTATAGGATTTCCTGTAGCTGCTTCTCCCTCTAAAATTTTTGGCTGATGCTTGAGTAAGGACTAAAGAGACAACTCAAGAAGGTTATGAAGGAAAGGAATAATAGCTGGAATGCATAAGGTAAGAAACAAGTGAAAAATGTTGTTGTTTTATTCATCATTTTTTTTTTAAAACAAAAGAAATAGAATTCTGTGTTTTTTGTGCAGGGAAGAAAAAGTGAGTGGAAATGTAGGTGTTTAGGGATGGAATGGAGAATTAGCAGGATGCATGGTGGTAGGGGGGTCCACGGGCCTTTTGGATAAATTTCTAGCCTTCATATTCTTTTCTAAACTCGATTTTGAGCTCTTTGTGATTTCTACAGGAGCTTCCTGTAGAATGCACAAAGTTTCCTATAGGATGCAGGATTTTGAGAACAAGTGAGACCCAGGCTTGGGAACAAACAATGGTAATAGAGGAATGAGCTATCAAGGGTGTATGCAACCTGACCATGTCTTTTTCCCTCTGTGACCCTCCTGCAATCTACAATGCATTCAAAAGAAGTTAGTTTTTTTGTTTTCTTTTTTTCATCTTTTTTTCTCTTTTTTGTTTTTTGTTTTATAAGACAGCTGGGGTGCCACCAGGAGGTTTTCAGCCTCACTACCCGCCCTAGGCACGTCCAAGAGATTTTCACCTAGGGATCTTTTATTCCTTTTTTTTTTTCTCTTTTCTCTCTTTTTTTTTTTTTTTTTTTTAGGCTCAGGGTGTGGGTGGAGTGGAGGCAGAGACCTGCTCCACTACCAACACAATTTTACTCAGATTCTCAATGAATTCCTACTTGGAAAGGGGCTTCTTGTAGATCTTCAACCTATGCCCATTGACGAGCATGGGGATGGCTTCTTCATCGACGGTCCGGATCAGGACTGAACCATTGGCATTGTATTTTTCTACTGTGTATGGTCCTAGCCATCTTGTCCTCAGTTTTCCCTTGAAATATTTATATCTTGAATCATACAGTAGTGCCCAATCTCCTTCCTAGAATTGTTTTTCTTTGAGGTGTTTTTCATGCCATATTTTTCATTAAAGTTGGACCACCTCTGAGTGGAGAAGCGCCTGTAATCTTTTTTCATCCAATCCATTTAAGTGAAGTAATATTTCCTTTTGTGCATGGCTGAGATCTAGGTCCAATTGAGCTACCATCCTTAATGTATTATATTCAAATTCTATTGATAGCAGAGCCTTCTTCCCATAGACCAGCTCATAGGTTGTGAACCCTGTGGTGGTTTTCCAGGTGGTGTTATAGGCCCATGTGGCCTCAACCAATCGTTCTGCCCAATATTTTCTACTTCTACTCACTGCCTTAGTCAAAATCCCTTCCAAAGCTCTGTTAGTGACTTCCACCTATCCATTTTCTTGCAGATGATAAGGGGTGGAATTTAAGTGCTTAATCTTGTGATGTGTGAGTAGGTCTTCAATCAAATTGGAGGTAAACTGACTCCCTTGATCTGTGACTAACTCTCCTGGATAACAAAACTTGTAGAAGATTTTTTCCCTCAAAAACTCAGCTACTTTTTCTTCTGTTTCTACCTTGATCCCCTTTGTTTCTACCCATTTTGTTAGATAATCAGTACACACAATGATGTAAGATTTCTGTTTTGAAGGAGGGTTGATAAGACCCACAAAGTTCATGCCACTACTTCTCAAATGGCTTGAAAGTCACTTGAGGTTGTAGGGGCATCTCATCCCTTGGAGTTGGTTTCCCCATCCTTTGACATTGGTCACATTGGCTGATATATCTACTGACATCTTGATGAAGAGTGGGCCAATAGTAACCTGCTTGTATAATTTTGAAGGCGGTCCTCTTTACTGCAAAATGGCCCCCACAGGGTCCATCATGACATTAGGAGGATGTCAGAAACTTCCTCCTCCCTGACACATCACCTCAAAATCTCATCTAGTCCAAATTTAAAAAGATTGGCCCCAATCCAGGTGAATGGGGCACTTTTCCTCATGATCTTGCTCTTCTCTTTTGAGGACAGGTGTGGCAAAAACTATGCTGAAACCAAGTAATTTGCTATATCAACAAACCATGAGAGAGTACTGAAATAGCAAATAGGTGTTCATCTGGCATTTGATCATCCACCATTCCTTCTTCACCTGCAAGTAGATCTAGTCTAGACAGAAAATCAGCAACAACATTTTCCTTACTCAATTTATCAACAATGGTCAAATCAAATTGCTGCAATAAAAGTAACTATCTAATAATATGAGAATTTACATCTGGTTTATTCATTAAATACCTAATTGCAACATGATCAGTGTGTACGGATGTTTGATAGCCAATGATGTAGTGTCTAAACTTATTTATGGAATGGACTACAGTTAGGAGCTTCTTTCCGGTTACAGTGTAGTTTAATTATGCCTTGGATAGGTTTTTACTGACAAAATATATGTCATAAGGTAGCTTCTCATCAACTTTCCCTAAGGCTGCTCCTATCACTTTGTTTGAAGCATCTGTGTGAATGTGGAAAGATAGGGCCTAGTTTGGACCTCTCAAAATTGGGGCAGTTACCAATTTACCTTTCAAGGCATCCAGGGCCTCTTGACAGTTGTTAGTCCATATGAACTTAGCATCTTTTCCCAAAATACCAAACAATGGAGAGGCTACATTACTAAAATCCTTGTTGAATCATCTATAATACCATGTTAAGCCTAGTAAACTCTGAACATCTCTTACCTTTCGATGAGGTGGGACCCTTTAGATGATTGCAATCTTGTTGGGATCCACCTGTAATCCTTGCTGAGAAATTGTATGACCTAGCACAGTCCCTTCAGTCATCAGGAATTCGCATTTTTCAGGACTGAGGGACAGGTTCATTTCAATACACTTGGACTTTTCCTAGGTTAGTCAAAGCTTCCTGGAAGTTAGAACCATAAGGGGTAAAGTCATCCATATAGATTTCCACTGAATCATGAACTAGTTCAAAAAATATGCTCAGTACTTCTCTCTGGAAAGTGGCAAGAGCATTAGAAAACCCAAAAGGAAGGACTCGGTATGCAAAATTACCACAAGGACAAGTGAAAGTGGTCGTATCTTGATCTTCCGGACTGATTTGGATCTGGTTGTACTTGCTAAACCCATCTAGGAAGGAGAAGAACTTCTTCCCTGCCAGGCCATCTAACACTTCATCTATGAAAGGCAAAGGGAAATTGTCCTTCTTGGTGGCCTTGTTTAGTTCATGATAATCTACACAGATTCTCCACTTCCCATTTTTCTTTGGCACTAGCACCAAAGGAGAGATCCATTTGTTGTCAAAGATGTGGTAGATGAATCCTGCATCCAACAAATTTTGCAGTTCTTCTTTGAAAATGTCCTTAAGGGCTAGAGTCACCCTCCTTTGAGGCTACTTGACTAGTTTACAATCTTCTTTAATGTAAATGTGATGAGTACGGACTGAAGGGTGGACTCCCTTCATCTCCTTATAACTCCAAGCAAAAGAATCCAAGTGATTTTTCAATAAGCTACACAGTTATTTCTCCTGAGAGGTGGATAGGGATGAGTTGATCTTCAAGGTTCTTTCTAAGATGAATTCCACATTTGTAACTTGGAGAGAGGTCAGATTAGCCACACAGAGATCAACTAAAGGATTGGCTTTGGTTTCTTCCACTAGCTCTTCTAATGGAAACACACTGGGGGGTGGATCTTGAATCAAGTTCTCAATAAGATCATCCTCAGTTTGTGGACCCCCCATTGTAGCTTCCACTATGCACAATGGCGGGGAATAGACTTCATCCTCATCTTCCTCCTCCAACTAGAGAGGTAAGTCATGTTCTAATAGAGGTTGGGCAGGAGGATATAGGACTAGCTGCTTCAACATATGCCCATTCTTGATTGTCATGTTCCCAACTCGACAACTGTTGTAGGCATCTATAGTAGCCAACCAAGGTCTTCCCAGGATGAGAGTATACCCAGTGAGCTTTGCCTTTGGTTGGAGAACTAGGAAATTAGCATGGTACTCCCAAGAATCAATGGTGACCATTACATCTTCCACAATCCCCTCAGGGGTCATAGTGGAGTGGTCTGCTAGTTGCAGTACTCTTGTGGTCTTTCTCAAGGAACCCTGAAGGTTGAGCTTGAGCATAGTGTCCTTGGTCATCACATTAATGGCATCCCATAGATCAATCAGGGTATGGGGGATTACGGTGCCATTGATGTGGACACTAACTACAAGACTCTGAGGGTCTAGATATTTTGGATAGATTACCTACCCCAACATTAGGTCCAACAATTGTCCTATGACATTGATAGTTGGAGCATCTCTCCTGCACCTACCTGGGTGACTGAAGCACTTCTCCTTGATCAACCTACTGTATATAGGCACATATTTTATGGCTTGGAGAAGTGGTATCTTTACACATAACTATTTCAATTCTCCCAGAAGTTCAGTTTATTCTGGGCTCGGTTGTGTGGTTCCAGTTACTCTCTCAGGAAAGGGTGGAATGGTTGTTGGTTCACTTTCCTATTTTTCTTCTTCATCCTCCTTAAGAGGAGGTTGGCTATCTAGGGAAACCTTCCTAGATCGTAGGTTAATCTCCTGAATCTCCACAGCATAGGTCAGGCATGATGTTTCTCCACTATATACTTGTTGGGCCCATCTGTTATTGGGGTTCGGGTTTGGTTGAGTAGGTATTTGGTGTTGTCTTGGAGGAGAAGGAGGTAATGGTTGTGGTTGAGTAGGTGGTGGAGGCAAAAGAGTGGGAGGACAGTTGTACTAGGGCCTCCACCCCTGATGAGGTGCATTCCACTGAGGTTGTGGCTGAGCATAAGAGTGAAATGAATGAGCAACTGGTGGAGCATAGTATTGAGGAGGATATCACCAAGGAGGAGGATATGACCAAGGACAGGGTGTGGACCAGGAAGGATGAGTAGGGGGGGCCCAAGAAGGCATGGAAGTGGCTTGATTAGGGTTGTAATAGGTCTGGGATGTCCCTTGCATTCCCTGCTAGTAAGGTTCGGGTCCATGTGGTCTCCTTTGGTTCATGAAATAGAGTGGTTCAGTGGCTCCTTCAGCCCCTTGATATGTAGTTTTAATTCCAGCCAAGGAAGGGTACTAATTCATAGGATGGTCTTCTTCACAGACTAAACATACTTCTATAGAGTGCAATGGACATTCGTTCCTAGGATGCTTTCTAGTGCACCTAGGACAAAATATGGCCAAAGCCCTCTTGGCTTCCTCTTGTTTCCTTTTAATATGCAAGGTATCCATTTGCATGGTAAGAGTCTGCCTCATCTCGCTGTTGAAATCTTCTAGGCGAGTCTCAAGTTTGTTTCTAAGGGATGAACTGGATGAGGATGTACTGGCTAAAGGTTGACTTCCCCTACCTCTCTTTCTAGCTGACCTAGAATGATTTCTAAACATAGTCTTTATGTCATCATATGGCAGTTGGTAGATGTCTCCCCCAGCCAACAAATGGAGGGTATCTAGAAGGTCTTCAAGGACTCCTCTGAGCAGAACCGACTTTAGAGATTTGGGGTCAATAGTGCACCTGGCCCTTTTATAACTGAGTTGAAACCTCTCTTCATAGTCTTCTAAAGATTCATCGCTTCCCATGGTCATTTGGAAGATTTATTCCTTGGTATACTTTGACCTACAATATTCTTGGTATTTGTTATTAAAGGATTGCTGCATCTGATCCCAAGTTGTGATACTGTTTCCAGGTAACCCCATGAACTAGTGCAAGTTGTGATACTGTTGTTAAAGGCTTGCTGCATCTGAGCCCAAGTTGTGATAGTGTTTCCAAGTAACCCCATGAACTAGCACAATGCTACATCCTTGAGGGTAGAAGGAAATAGTTTCAACTTTTGTTCGTCTTCTACATAGTCATAGGTTCGATAGAGAACAACAAATTCAAACAAGAAGGTATCAGGATGTTTGCTAGTCAATCCATGGAAGTGAGGTAAGGCTGAAGGGCTTATCTTTTCAATTTTTGTGTCCCCATTGGTCTCTCAGATAGGAAAGGCACCTTCTATTATTTCCCCATTTCCTCTAATGTTTCTGTTTTCAGCTATGGTCTCAGCAGGAATGGTTTCTTACTCTTCTTCTGTTACAGGATCTTCGTATATCTCTAGAGGTTCACCTATAGGTTCTTATGGATCACTGCCAGCAAAGAAGAGAGAAGGGTGACTTAGTGATGTGGTGGGGGCGTTGGGTGGGAATTTTCCTGAATTATCTTTGTTCTTACGAGGCATGAAAGGAAATCTCTTTTTGGGTATTTTTGTTTTTTTTCTCTGCTTATACTTGCAAAAATGAAATGGTTTGAACAACAAATTGCAACTAACTGAAATGAATCTTGCTAGAATGGAAATTACAGAATTGAAATGAAATCACGAAAATGACTAATCTACTCTTGCTGAAATGGAAATTGCATAATTGAAATGAAAGCAGGAAATGCCTAATCTATGCGTGCTGAAACGAAATTGCAGAATTGAAATGAAAGCAGGAAATGTCTAATCTACTTTTGCAGAATTGAAATTATAGAATTGAAATGAAACAACTACTCTACTTTTGCTGAAATACCCTACTTAGCAGAATGTTGCAGTAGAAAACAGAAGAAAAGTAGTAATCACAAAATACTATGACGCTTCCCCAGCAACGGCGCCAAAAAGAGTGGTGAACTCCAATATTACAACAATAATGCTACAACTCCTGGGGCTTCCTTCTTTACTTTGATCAACTCAATAGTTCATAACAAACTTGGAAGTGACAGTGCTGTATGTACAAGTACTAGCTCTTATTGCAGGTTGTGACTTGATCAGCTGGTGCAATTTTGCTAGGAGCTTAAGGAAACTCCTATAAGTTCTTAGAAGAATTGTTTACTATGATGGAAGGAATCTAACTCTATAGGAGTTATTTATTCTAAACACAAACCCTAGTTTACCCATTAACCCTACTTTTGCAATAAAAGAGATGGAAACTAATGAAATGAGTGCCATTGAATACTAAAAAGGTAAATTTCATTTATTCAAGCTACTTCTAGAAAGAAATGTGAGGAAATCATATTTTTGTAGTATTGATTCTTTTTATGTGGAATTATTATGCTTGTGATTTGACAGGTTGTGACTGTGGAGAGATTTGGTGGCAAAGGAAGATGGAGTTGGCTTTTGCAAAAGGTGAGGAAGGTGTGGAGAGGTCTTAAGAAGCCTTTAGTACCCTTCTGAAGACTTCCATCGTGATCAGACTTCGAAAAATCACTCACAGGAAATTCTGCATGAGGCTAAAGGGGATCTACAGGAGGATCTAGAGGAGGAGGCCGAAAGTGATTTTTGGAGGTTTGAAGGTGGAAAATTGATGGAAAAGTGGAAATGGAGGCTAGATGAAGGTGTTGAGGGGTCTATTACTTGTCAATGAAGATTAGGGACAAAGGAGATGGTTGAATTTGTTCAAAGGGAAACAAAGCAGTTTTATGAAAAAACGTAGAAATTAGGGCAGATTGGCGAAATGTGGCGAATGAGTTGGGAAATCTAGGAGAATTGAGTTGGTGTTGGCTATTTGATGGAGGGATGGTGGACTGAGATGTCCTACAAGAGATCTACACATTCACTTAGCAAAATTGACCATAGAAAGAACTAAAAACAGAGTTTTGTCTAACTTAACCTAATTTCTGACCTAAAACCAAAAAATGTTGAATAGTATCTTATGAACAGAAAATCATGCGAGAGAACTATGGTGAAAGGACATGGAATGATCTAAGCAATTAAATCTAAATCAATATCAACTTTTCCAAATCAAAGGATCACACTAGCAGCTGCATGGTGATGAGCCCCAAAAATAGATAACTTATTGGGCTCATTTTGCCTATTATTCTCGATTAATCCACCATTATTCTTAGTTATATACATGCTTTTGAATATATTTATGTTAATTGAATGAATTAGAATAGTCACTTGACCACAATGTCTAATACGTGCTTATTGCAGATTTTTGATATCTTTTGGACCGAGGTCAAGCATTTATGAGCAAGTTGATAGCTAAATAAGAATGAAGAAGGATGAGGATTTGTAGTAAGGTTGTCTCTAGAACTAAATGACCATTCCTGAAGTTCTCCACCATCAGCTTGGAGTTCAACAACCCATGAAAGATGATTTCAAGGGGCAGCCGAACCGATTTTGTGAAGTGGCTGATTAACTGCAACCTTGATCTGCCAAGCTCCTAAAGTTAAGGACGGTTGTTGGGATTTCTCATGGTGCATAAGTAGGAAGGCTTCAAGCCTTGGTAGTTTAGCTATTGAACAATTGTTTTTCACACTTTAGTGCAGCTCTGCATTTCAGCTCATTTTCGAGATTTTACTGTAAACAGTTTTGTGACATGATTATTTTTTGAGTAATGGAGATAAATTTCACTTTGCACCAGATCTAAGATTTCTTAGGAGGTTGTAGCTCTTGGGGTTGGGCCCAACCCAATTGCCAGTGCCTCCTTTGTGTAATTTTATGTGTTTTCCTTGCATTCATAGAATAATTTCTATTATTTAGGTTAAGATCTTGCTTTGTTACTTAGGTTGCTTTTTATGATTAAAATAGCATTTCATGCTTCAAGTTGATTTTATAGTTTGGTAACAGAAAAGATCTACAAAAAGGCCACCAAGCAATCCTTGATCTCATCTCTCCCTCCTTGGAACCATGAGCTGAGACCAAAGCATAGTTGCTGCCACAAAAACTCTATTTTTGCCTTTCCATGCAATTGCTTGTGTTAGATTTTTAGTTGAAAAGTTGATACCAGTTGTACTTGCATCTTTAGATTTGTTCTTGCTTTGTTTCAATGGTTATCTTGAATTATTTCTTATCTATAAACTTATGTTCATCATGTTTCTGGTTTCTAGGTCAGATTAGGTCAAAATAGATAGATCTCTGGTTTTCTTAGTCTTTGTTCAATCAGTTTTGGAAAATAGTGTGCAGAACACCTATAATACATCCCCGCCTATCCTTAATTCATCATAAAGCCTTCTCCAAACCCTAATCCAAGATTCCTTCCATTCATTTGCCACACTTTCCCAATTTGCCCCAATTTCTACATCCTTGTGCAGCATTGCTCCCTCCATCCTTGAACCAATCTAACCACCTTAATCACCCCCTTGGCTTCATTCACCAGGTCCTAGACCCATTCACATCCTCATCCATCCTCATTTTCCACTTTCCCACCATTTTCCACCATCAACCCTCCAAAATCCTCTTTCGGTTCTTCCTGTAGAATATCTGGTAGAACCCCTGCAGACTTCTTGTAGAAGTTCACGTGAGTAGTTTTTCGAAATCTTATCACTGTAAAACTCTCTGGAAGGGTCCTAGGGACCCCTTAGGCCCTCTTCTCACCTTCCCAACCTCTTGCAAGGGCCTACTCCATTTCCTTTTGCCAATCAACCTCTGCACAGTCAAACATCGTTAAGGCACATGCATAATAATTTTGCAAAATTACTCAAAAATAAAAAAAGATGCTTTTTCCATATTTTACTTTAGAATTAGCTTAGTCACATGCATTTTACCTTTCCAAAAGTCAATGGCATCTATCTCCACCGCTTTCATATCTTTTCTTGCACCGGTAGGGTTAGTTGGTAAAACTAGGGTTTGCTAGGGTTTGCGTTTCTTTTCAACTTTCAGCTTCTTTCTGCAAGTAGACTAGCCTCCTTTGAGTTAGCTTTCATCCATCATAGTTAAAATCTTCTTCTAAGAGCTCATAGAAGTTAGCTTAAGCTGCTACCAGACTTGTGCTAGCTGATCAAGTGACAACCTGTGGCAAGAGGTAGTACTTGTGCATATAGCACCGTCGCTTCCAAGTTTGTTACGAACAACTGGGTTGATAAAAGTAAAGAAGGGAGTCCTAGGAGTTGTAGCATCATTGTTGCAATACTGAAGCTCACCATCTTTTTGGCGCCATTGCCAGGGAAGCGTCAGAGTATTTGTGATTGCTGCTTTTCTTCTATTTTCTACTGCAACCTTCTACTAAGTAGTTTATTTCAGCAAGAGCATAGTAGTTGTTTCATTTCAATTCTGCAATTTCATTTCTGCAAAAGTAGATTAGACATTTCTTGCTTTCATAAACTAGCATTTCAATTCTGAAAGCGTAGATTAGCATCTCAATTCTGCAATTTCAATTCTGCAAGCGTAGATTAGCATTTCAATTCTGCAATTTCAATTCCGCAAGCATAGCTTAGCATTTCATTTCAGTAGCATAGATTAGTCATTTCCTACTTTCATTTCAATTCTGCAATTTTCATTCCAGCATATTTTACTTTAGTTAGTTGCAATTTGTTGTTCATTCAATTTTATTTTTGTAGGTATAAGCAGAGAAAAACACAAAAATCAACCAAAAATATTTCATTTCATGTCTCGTAGGAACAGAGACAATTCAGGAAAATTCTTACCCAACACCCCCACCACATCAATGAGTCACCCTTCTCTCTTCTTCGGTGCCAGTGAACCTCTAGAGATACACGAAGATCCTCTAATAGAAGAAGAGCAAGAAAACATTCCTCTTGAGACCATGGTTGAACACAGATATGGTATAGGAGATGAGGCGAGAATAGAAGGTGCCTTTCCCATCCGAGAGATCAATGGGGACACAAAAATGAAAAACATAAGTCCCTCAGCCTTACCTCACTTCCATAGATTGACCACTAAAGACCCTGATACCTTCTTGTTTGAGTTTATTGTCCTTTGTCGAACCTATGACTATGTAGAAGTCGAGAAAAAGTTGAAACTCTTTCCCTATACCCTCAAGGATGCAGCACTACGCTGGTTCATGGGGTTACCTGGAAATAGTATCACAACTTATGCTCAAATGTAGCAAGCCTTTAACAACAAATACCAGGTTTACTCTAGGTCAAAGTAAATGAAGGGAGAAATCTTTCAGATGACCATGGGAAGTAATGAATCTTTAGAAGACTATGAAGAAAGGTTCCAACTTAGTTATAAAAGGGCCAAGTGCACACTTGACCCCGAATCTCTGAAGTTGGTTCTACTCTGAGGAATCCCTGAAGTCCTTCTAGATACCCTCCATTTTCTCGCTGGGGGAGACATCTACCAACTACCTTATGATAACATAAAGACTATGTTTAGAAACCATTCTAGGGTAGCCCAGAAAAGAGGTAGGGGGAATCAATTTTCAGCCAGTGCCACCTTCTCTGAACATGAGTTTGCAGACTAGATGGAAGACCTTAAAAGCGATATGAGACAAACCATTGCCATGCAATTGGATACTTTCCGAATTCAATAGAAGAAAGAGGAAGCTGAGAGAGCTTTGGCCATCTTTTGTTCCAGATGTACAAGGAAACATCCTTGGAACGAGTGCCCATTGCACTCAGTAGAGGTGTGTTTCATTTGTGAGGAAGACCACCCTAAAAACTAGTGCCCAGCCTTACCCAGACTTAAAGCTATGTACCAAGGGGCTGAAGGAGCCACTGAACCACTCTACTTCCTAAACCAAAGGAGGCCACATGGACCCAAACCTTACTAGCAAGTGATGAAAGGGACATCTCAGACTTATCACAACCCCAACCAATCCACTCACATACCTTCTTGGGGTCCCCCTGCTCATCCTTTCTTGTCCGCACCCCCTCCTTGGTCATATCCATCTCAATACCATAATCAACCCGCTGCTCATTCGTTTGATTCTCATGTTCAGTCACAACCTCAGTGGAATGCACCTCAATAGGGGTGGAGGCCCCAATACTACTCTCCTCCTATCATTTTTCCTCCACCACTTGCTCAACCACAACCATTACCTCCTGCTCCTCCGAGACAACCCCAAATGCTTGCTCAACCAAACCCGAACCCCAATAACGAATAGGACCAGCAGGTATATACTAGATAGACAACATCCCCTACCTATGTTGTTGAGATTCAGGAGATCAACCTAGGATCTGGGAAGGTCCTCCCAGATAGCGAACCTCCTCATAAGGAGGATGGGGAAGAGAAATAGGCAATTGAACCCAAAGTCATTCCACCCTTTCCTGAGAGACTAACTGAAACCACGCAACGAAACCCAAAAGAGACTAAACTTCTAGGTGAGCTTAAACAATTATGTGTGAAAATACCACTTCTCCAGGCCATAAAAGATGTACCAATATACAACAAATTGATCAAAGAGTACTATTTCAGGCACCCAGGCAGGCGCAAGAGAGATGCCCCAACTATCAATGTCATAGGATAATTGTTCGACCTAATGTTGGGACAACTAATTTGTCCAAAATATCTAGACCCTGGGAGTCTTGTAGTTGATGTCCACATAAATGGCACCATCATCCCCCACACCCTGATTGATCTAGGGGCTGCCATTAATGTGATGACTCGGGACACTATGCTCAAACTCAACCTTCAGAGTTCCCTAAGAAAGACCTTGATAATATTGCAGTTAGCATACTACTCCACCATGACCCCCGAAGGGATTGTTGAAGATGTTCTAGTCTCTGTTGACTCTTGGGAGTACCCTGTGGACTTCTTGGTCCTTTAGCCAAAGGCAAAACTCCCTAGATACCCCCTCATTCTCGGAAGGCCTTGGTTATCTACTACAGATTCTTACATCAGTTGTCGAGCTGGGAGCATGACCATCAAGAATGAGCCTATGTCCAAATAGCTCGTCCTATATCCTCCGACCCAACCTCTACTAGAAAATGACTTACCTCTGTGGTTGGAGGAGGAAGATGAGGATGAAGTCTACTCTGCACCAGTGTGCACAGTGGAAGCCACCAAGGGAGGTCCTCAAACCGAGGATGACCTAATTGAGAATTTGATTCAGAATCCACCTGCTAGTGTGTTTCCATTAGAAGAGTTGGTAGAAGACACCCAAGCCAGTGCTTTAGTGGATCTTTGTGTGGCTGATCCGACCTCTCCCCGAGTTAAGAATGTGGAATTTGGACCTGAAAGAACCTTGAAGATCAACTCATCTCTATCCCCCTCTCAGGAGAAGGAGCTGTATAGCTTATTGAACACCATTTCGATGCTTTTTCTTGGAGCTATAAGGAGATGAATGGGGTCCACCCTTTAGTCTGTACCCATCACATTTACATTAAAGAGGATTGTGAACTAGTCAGGTAGCCTCAGAGGAGAATGAATCCAACCCTTAAGGACATTGTCAAAGAAGAACAGCAAAAGTTGCTAGATGCAGGATTCATATACCCCATCTCTGATAGCGAGTGGGTTTCTCCTCTGGTGCTTGTGCCCAAGAAAAACTGGAAGTGGAGAATTTGTGTTGATTATCAAGAACTTAACAAAGCCACCAAGAAAGACCATTTCCCTTTGCCTTTCATAGATCAAGTGTTAGATGGGCTGGCACGGAAGAAGTTCTTTCCCTTCCTAGATGGGTTTAGCGGGTATAATCAGATCCAAATTAGCCCAGAAAACCAAGATAAGACCACTTTCACTTGTCCATGGGGTACCTTTGCCTACTAGGTCCTTCCCTTTGGGTTATGCAATGCTTCTGCCACTTTCTAGAGAGTAGTACTAAGCATATTTGCTGAGTTGGTTCATGATTCGATGGAAATCTATAAGGATGACTTTACTCCTTATGGGTCCTACTTCCAAGAAGCATTGACTAACCTGGGAAAAGTTTTAAGCAAGTGTATCGAAATGAACCTATCCGTTAGTCCCGAAAAATGTGAATTCCTGATGACTAAAGGGACCATGCTAGGTCATACAATTTCTCAGCAAGGATTATAGGTGGATCCCAACAAGATTGCTATCATCCAAAGGGTTCCACCTCAAAAGGTAAGAGATGTTTGAAGTTTCCTAGGCTTAGCAGGATATATAGAAGATTCATTAAAGATTTTAGTAAGCTATCCTCTCCATTGTTTGGTATTTTGGGGAAAGATGTTGAGTTTATATGGACTAACAACTATCAAGAGGCTCTGGATGCATTGAAAGGTAAGCTAGTAACTACCCCAATCTTCAGAGGTCCAAACTGGGCCCTACCTTTCCACATTCACACCAATGCCTTGAACAAATCCATAGGAGTATCCTTCGGACAAGTTGAAGAGAAGCTACCATATGCCATATATTTTTTTAGTAAAAACCTGTCTAAGGCAGAGTTAAAAGATACTGTAATTGAGAAAGAGCTCCTAGCTATAGTCCATTCGCTAAACAAGTTCAGACACTACATCACTGGTTATCAAACATTCGTAGACACTGATCATGCTACAATTAGGTATTTAATGAATAAACCTGATGCAAATGCTCGTATCATTAAATGGTTACTTTTATTGCAGCAATTTGATTTGACCATTGTTGATAAGCCAGGTAAGGAAAATGTTGTTGTTGATTTTCTGGCTAGACTAGACCTGTCTGCAGGTGAAGAAGGGGTGGTGGACGATCAAATGCCAAATGAACACCTATTTTCTATTTCATTACTCTCTCCTTGGTTTGTTGATATAGCAAATTACTTGGTTTCAATATAGTTCCCACCACAGCTATCCTCAAAAGAGAAGAGCAAGATCGTGAGGAAAAGTGCCCCATTCACATGGATTGGGCACAACCTATTTAAACTTGGCCCGAATCAGATTTTGAGGCGTTGTGTCAGGGAGGAGGAAGTTTTTGACATCCTCCTAACCTATCATGATGGGCCCTATGGAGACCACTTTGCAGCAAAAATAACCACTTTCAAAATTCTACAGGCAGGCTACTATTGGCCCACTCTTCATCAAGATGTCAAGAGATACATTAGCCAATGTGACCGATGTCAAAGGATGGGGAAACTGACTCCAAGGGATGAAATGCCCCAACAACCTCAAGTGACTTTCAAGCCATTTGAGAAGTGGGGCATGGAATTTGTGGGTTCTATCAACCCTCCTTCAAAAAAAAAGTCTTAGATCATTGTGTGCATAGACTACCTGACAAAGTGGGCAGAAACAAAGGCAATCAAGGCAGCAACAGAAGAAAAATTGGCTGAGTTTTTGAGGGAAAATATCTCCTACAAGTTCAACTACCCAAGAGAGTTATTCATAGATCAAGGAAGTCAGTTTACCTCTAACTTGATTGAAGATCTACTCACTCATCACAGGATGAGGCACAGAACTTCCACCCCTTATCATTCGCAAGCAAATGGACAGGTGGAAGTCACTAACAGAGCTTTAGAAGAGATTTTAACTAAAGGGGTGAGTAGCAGTAGAAAATATTGGGCAGATCGCTTAGTTGAGGCCACCTGGGCCTACAACACTACTTGGAAAAATACAATAGGTTTCACACCTTATGAGCTAGTCTATGGGAAGAAGGCTTTGTTGTCCATAGAATTTGAATATAACACATTGAGGTTGGTAGCTTAGCTGAACCTAGATCTCAGCCATGCACAACTGGAAAGATTACTTTAGCTGAATGGACTAGATGAACAGAGAATGCAGGTACTTCTCTACTCAGAGGTGGTCCAACTTCAAAGGAAGATATGGCATGACCGATACCTTAAAGAAAAGCAATTTCAGCCAAGAGATTGGGCATTGTTATACGATTCAAGATACAAGGATTTCAAAGGGAAGCTAAGGACAATATAGCTAGGACCATATACAGTGGAGAAATGCAATGACAATGGTTCAGTCCTTCTTAGGACCATTGATGAAGAAGCCATCCCCATGCTCATCAATGGGCATCGATTGAAGATCTACAGGAAGCCCCTTTCTTAGCAGGAGTTCGTTGAAACTCCGGATAAATCAGTGTTGGTAGTGGAGCAGGGCCTGTTAGCTCTGCTACATTCTTCAACATTTGATGGATTATAAACAGGTCTGGCAGTACTGGTTATGCTCACAAGGAACCCTCATAACTCATTCTTCTCTCACTCCTTCGTTCTCTTTATACTTTCATAACCCCCCCCCCCCTGCCATCATTGTTTTCTTCCAAAACCTTGCATAAACCTATTATTCTTTAGCTCTCTGGGTGCCGAGTTTAAACCATCATATAACCGCTATCACATGACCATGTGCCTTTCGCTCATCATCCCTCGTCACATGTGCAATCAAACCCTCCACCTCAATCATAACCATTGATTTCCACGTCAAGATCTGACGGTCTACATTGCTTTTCCTGCTCATTAAACCCCGTTGACTTTTCCCACCGGCGATCGTATTTTTCACAATCCAATGCTATCTGCTCCTCCCAATGTCGTGACTTGACCACTTGTTAACACGTGATAAAGTTATTTTCTGCTGGTCCCATCTGCCACGTGTCGCCCTCCTATTGTGATCGCACCCCTCTATACGCTTACCGCCTTCCTCCAATAAGTGGTGTGGGGAATACCACTTACCGCCTGTCCTTCCTTCCCACCCATTAACTCTTGTGCATACCCGTTGCCTGGTGACCGTTAGATCCGGCTGGTTGGGATCCAATGACTCATGATAGTTTCACTCCCATTGAATCCCAATTTCTCCTGCAAACTGATCGCCACCGTCCACCTGCGCGATTCAATGGAGGACATTCATTACCTGCCCTGCTCATACTCCCGCCATTCAGTCTTTGTTTCTTTAACCTATACCATGCATCAAAAGGACAAAGGTGGCCAGCGTTCAAGTACCCCGAGTAGTTACTCCTCAACAACTACATTCAAGAGCAGTATGGCTAAAGGACGATAAAGACAAGCCTCGATCAATTAAATGCAACCAAAAATTATGGAATTTCATCTTCTAAGAC
Organism: Pinus taeda; assembly: GCA_000404065.3. Lineage (NCBI taxonomy): Eukaryota > Viridiplantae > Streptophyta > Pinopsida > Pinales > Pinaceae > Pinus > Pinus taeda. The sequence continues at coordinate 131,446 of APFE031246419.1, read as the reverse complement.
ACTTCGCCTGCTAGAGGAGGACGATCAAGTACTAGAAAATGTCAAATGTATTCATTAAAGCAACAACTTGTAGTAGAGATTCATCTCAGATAGTTAATGTGATTGGTGGTCCATTATGACCCCTCCACACATAGGATAGTAGATATTTTTGTAATCAACCTCTATATATATCTAGAACTCAAAATGTAATAGGGTTGATGGTTTTGGTCTTGATGTAAGGTTCAACTTCTGGAGGCTGTAACTACTGTGATATTTGTAGCATCTGGTCTTCATTTTCAGCTAATACAAGCTTCTTTTGTTGTTAATTGCTCACTTTCCACTTATTCTTTGTCTAGGTTGTGCTTGTTATGCATTTATTCATGTGCTCTTGATATTTAGCATTAGAGGGGTTGTCATCCCACCTCTGTGTTAGAATATTGTATGTATTATTGAATGTGTTATGCAGGTTTCTTTTTACGTAATGCCAGAGAGCTGTCATCCTGTCTGTGTAATAAGAAATAGATTTTCAAACCTCTTTATTGGTTGCAGCCGGCCATCACAAGGTCCTATGCATCTACTAGTGTGGTCAATATTCTCCATGTTCACCTATTCCTTAAACTATGAGTGATTGGTTGTCTAAAACCTTGTAGTCCGGGGGTGTTCACCCACGTCTGGAGTTAAGCATAGTAGAAGTGGTTATCTGGCTTGGACAAGCACCATTTCTTCCATTCATCCATTTCCAACATCATGTTGAGTTTCTAATGTTACCGAGCATCTCCGAGATACAACCTAGGAGAGTTTCTTGGGGTGATAACATTAATTGGCACGGTTGCCGAGGAGAGGAGGTTGAAGCTCAGCTTCCATGGGAAATGACACAGTTTCAAATTTTGATGATAGACAAGGTCTGGGAACATTTATGGTTGTAATCATCTATCTAGCGACTCCACTAGAGGAAGAACAACCTTTGGCGACTCCACATTGCAGTTTGCTCAGTTTGTGAGACATACTTGAACAAATCCTCAAAAATCACCAGCTGAACCCGTCCCTGACCTTGAGAAGATTATCAAGTCAAAGAAAACATCATAAAAAGGAGCATCAAGATCAGGTAAGCCTAAGAAATCTTATGTATCTCTGTAAGAGGATGCTATAGTTGAGAATGTATCATTTGAAGATATAGTGCCTAGTGTTGCTAGTGATAAAGTTCCTATAGAGATTAGTACAGCTCCTTCTTTTGTTAGTTCCCCTTTGGATCTCATTCCAAAGACTGTATCCCATATAGTCCATCATATCCCCTTGTCTCTGCCATCCATTTCACTATTTCCCACTATTTAATCTGCCAATATCCTTCCACAAATCCCAGTCATGGCAGTTCAGCAAGCCCTTACAAGGATGGAAAGAATTATAGCTGCTAGGTATGGGCCTTTGGTGTTTCCTATTACTTTAAATGCTATGTCTGCAGGAGAATACCAAAAAAATATGCCTAAGTTCACTAGTACATATTGGGGTAATAGTTGGTGTCCAATTTTGGATCATGTATTCTCCAAATAGAAGAATCTCAGAGGCCTCAATGCAACTTAAGAAGGCTCAGGAAGAGCAAGGAAATCAAGTTTGGGAGATGTTCTTTGATGGAGCATGTTCCAGGGAGACTGCAGGAGCAGGGGTGGTGCTGGTATCTCCACAACAAGAAAAAACACAGTTGTCTTTTAAGCTGGCCTTCCAAGTCACAAACAATATAGCAAAGTATGAGGCTTTGATATTCGGTCTGAATGTAGGTAAAGATAGAGGAATCAAAAGCATAAAGGTGTTTGGAGATGCTGATCTGATTATTCAACAGGTAAACAAAACATTTCAAGAAAAGCACCAAAGGCTAAAAGCATACAGAGATGAGGTATGGAGACTCAAAGACACCATTGATAATTTCTGTATTTCATATATTCCTAGAGCCAAAAATCAGCTTGTTGATTCCCTTACTATGTTTTCTAGCATGTTTATTCCTCCCATGCCTCCCAGACTAGTTTATGAAGTCCAAATGAAATACAGACCATCCTTGCCTAATAATGTCCACAACTGGAAAATTTTTGAAGATGATGATGAAATACATAGGTTCTTGCAAGTCATTGATGAATTCTCTGAAATGAAAATTGACCAAGAGAATGAAGCTTTAGAATAAAATCCCCAAGCACATCTTAGAAATAAAATTGGCAAAGATAGCATTGTCCAACTGCCCGGCAATCATATAATTAAGGGTTTAATTCCTCTAGAAACACTATTCAACCATAATGATGCCCCTTACAAGGTTTTTAAAAAAGAATACCAATCTATAGTCTATAAGCATGATATAGGAAGTCTAGGTCAGCCTAGATACATAAATCTCTCCCCTGATTTGTTTGCTGATCAAAGTGCTAAATACTACAATTTAATGAAGCAATTTGCTGATGTCTTTGCCTGGGAATATAGTGACCTGAAAACATATGATAAGAAAATCATCCAGCATAAAATTCCTTTAGAGAAAGACACCATTCCTATCAAACAGAAGCTGAGACCAATAAATACTATGCTACTTCCTCTGATTGAAAAAGAAATTTAAATGTTGCTAGCTGCCAAGATTATAGTCCCTCTTAGATATTCCTAACGGGTAGCCAACCTAGTAGTGGTGAGGAGGAAAAGTGGAGAAATAAGAGTCTGTGTTGATTTTAGAAACTTAAACAAATGATCCAAGAAAGAAAACTATCCTCTACCCAAGATGGAGAATTTGTTGCAGAAGGTCTCATGAGCCAAAGTGATGTCTTTCGTAGATGGATTTTCAGGCTTTAATCAGACTGTTGTACACCCAGACAACCAAGAGAAGACTGCATTCACCAGTCCTTGGGGCACTTTTATGTATGCCAAGATGCCTTTTGGATTGATGAATGTTGGAGCTACATTTTAGAGAGCTACGGATATAGCATTTGTGCGAGAGAAGGACAAATTTGTCCTCATCTACCTTGATGACATAACAATGTACTCCAACGGCCATCATGACCATTTGCAACATTTGAGGAAAGTGTTCTTGAAGTGCAGAAGGTTTGGAATTTCAGTCAATCCCAAGAAATCCCAGTTTTATTTAGAAGAAGGCAAGCTGTTAGGACATATTGTTTATGCTGCAAGTGTCTGAATTGGCCCAGAAAGAGTAAAATCAATACAGACTTTGTCTGTGCCAAGATCAAAGAAAGACATCTAGTCCTTTCTGGGCAAGATCAATTTTGTGAGGAGGTTTATACCAAATTTTGTAGAACTTGTGAAGCATATTACCTCCATGTTAAAAAATGGGTCAAAGATGAAATGGACAAAAGCAACAAGAAAATCATTTGACTCCATTAAAAAAGCTATTATGGAAGCTCCTACTTTAATTAGTCTATATTACAAAAAGGAGTTCCATATATTTTCTTTTGCCTCTAATGACACCCTTACAGCAGTTTTATTGCAAGCAGATGAAGAAGGCTCAGAGCATTCAGTGGCAATTTTCAGTGAGACATTAAGGGATGTTGAGCTGAGCTATGATATCATTGAGAAATAGGCATGTGCTCTTGTTAAATCTTTGAAGGCTTTCAGAGTTTATATCCTACATTCCAGGATAATTGCATATGTACCATCTGTTGCAATTAAAGATGTCTTAACACAATCTAATGCTGATGGAAGAAGGGCTAGATGGATTGAAAAATTAATTGAATTCAATATATAACTAAAGCCCACCAAGCTTGTTAGAGGTCAGGGTCTTGCTAAACTATTAGCTAAAGAAAATTACAGAACACTGGACATGAATCTCATGAGCACAAGTGCAGGGAATGGTCAAACATAAGAAGAGGAAGTAGGTGAACCAGAGAGAAAGCAGTCAGTGGCCAAAAATCTAGCTTCTTGTGATTGGTATTCTGTAATAATTAAATTCCTATTAAAGCTAGAAATCCCTCCCAATTTCACTCAAATTCAAGCCAGAACTATCAAGCTTAGGGCAGCTAAATATTGCATTAATAAAAATCTGCTCTATTAGAGGGATCCATTGGGAATGCTTTTGAGGTGTTTGGACAAAGAACAATCAATAGAAGTTATGCAGCAATTTCATTCTAGTATGTATTGGGGGCACCATTATTGGAATAATACAGCTCACAAAATCCTCAGAGCTGGATATTATTGGCTCTCTTTATTTTCTGATGTATTTTCGTTTGTTAAATCCTGCGATAGGTGCCAAAGATTTGAAGGGAAACATTAGTTGAAGTCCTTGCCCTTAAAACCAATACTTGCAAAAGGAACTTTTCAGTAGTGGGGCTTGGATTTCATTGGTGAAATCAATCCACATTCCAGTGGCCAGCACAGATGGATATTAGTAGCCACTGATTATTTCACAAAATGGATTGAAGCAATCCCCACCAGGAAGGCTGGTCATAAGGTGGTCATGAAGTTTTTGACAGAGAACATCTTCACCAGATTTGGTTGTCCACAGAAATTAGTGACAGATAATGTAGAATCCTTCAGAGCAAAAGAATTGGTGGATATATGCAATTCAATGGGCATTAAACTGGTTCATTCCACCTCATATTACCCTCAAGGTAATTGTCTAGCAGAGTCTTCCAACAACAGTTTAATAAGGATAATTAAGAATATATTGGAGGAAAATAAAAAAGAACTGGGATTCTAAGCTCAAATATGCACTTTGGGATGACAGAGTGACCATGAAGAGATCCACAGGGAATTGTCCATTTAAGCTGGTGTATGGCACAGAGGCAATATTTCCAATTTAGCTTACTCTCCATGTGGCAAAGTTCTTGCAACAAGAACAAAATGAGGAAGAAGACATGGCACGAAGGATCATAGATTTAGCAGAGGTACATCAAATCAGAGAACAACTGGTTGAAAGGGCTACAACACATCAGAAAAAGATCGAGGAAGCTTCTGACAGGAGGACACAATCAGATAATTTTCAGCTTGGAGACTTGGTCTTGAAATGGGATGCACTGAAAGAAAAGAAAGGAAATCATGGGAAATTTGATGCTTTCTGGATAGGGCCCTTTATTATTTCTCAGGTCTAGGGGAATAATACCTTCACACTACAAAGTATGGGGGGAAGAAGCAATTTTTGATGGCCCAGTTAATGAGCGTTTTCTAAAAATTTATGTGATTTAAGGTCTTTAGCCTTAAAATTGTAAATATTTTATTTTATCAGCTTTAGTGTAGGTTTAGTCAGACTCCATGCCTAACGAAGCACTAGAATTTTGCTAACTGGTTGTATTCAGAAAGGCATTGATCTACAGGTTCTTGAGACCTCACAAGGAGGATCTCATCCCCAGAAGGAGCCAGTGTTAGCTCTGCTACATTCTTCATCATTTGATGGATTAAAAATAGGTCTAGTAGTACTGGTAATGCTCACAAGGAACCCTCATTACTCATTCTTCTCTTACTCCTTCATTCTCCTTACACTTTCATACCCCCCCCCTCCATCTCTGTTTTCTTCCAAAACCCGGCATAAACCCATTATTCTTTAGCTCCCTGGGCGCTAAGTTTAAACCAGCATATAACCACTAGCACATGACCATGTCCCTTTCGCCTATCGTCCCCCATTACATGTGCAATCAAACCCTCTGCCTCAATCGTAACCGTTAGTTTTCCACGTTAATATCTGACGGTCTATGTTACTTTTCCTACTCATTAAACCCCGTTGACTTTTCTCACCGGTGATTGTATTTTTCACAATCTAACGTTATCCGCTACTCCCAATGTCATGGCTTGACCACTTGTTAACACGCGATAAAGTTGTTTTCCGTCGGTCCCATCTACCATGTGTCGCCCTCCTATTGTCACCACGCCCCTCTATACGCTTACCGCCTTCCTCCAATAAGCGGTGCAGGGAATACCACTTACCACTTGACCTTCCTTCCCACCTGTTAACTCTTGTGCATACCCGCTACCTGGTGACCGTTGGATCCATCTGGTTGGGATCCAATGGCTCATGATAGTTTCACTCCCATTGACTCCCAATTTCTCCTGCAAACTAATCGTCGCCATCCATCTATGTGATTCAATGGTTGATGTTCATTACTCGCCTGCTCATACTCCCGTAATGCAATCTTTGTGTCTTTAACCTGTACCATGCATCAGAAGGACAAAGGTGGCCAGTGTTCAAGTACCCCTAGCAGTTACTCTTCAAAAACTGCATTCAAGAGAAGTATGGCCCAAGGATGAGAAAGAAAAGGCTTGAGCAATTAAACGCAACCAAGAATTATGGAATTTCATCTTCTAAGACACTTTGCCTGCTAAAGGAGGATGATCAAGTACCAGAAAATGTCAAATGTATTCATTAAAGCAACAGATTGTAGAAGAGATTCATCTTAGATAGTTAATGTGATTGGTGGTCCATTATGACCCCTCCACACATAGGATAGTAGATATTTTTGTAATCAACCTCTATATATATCCAGATCTCATAATTTAATAGGGTTGATGGTTTTGGTTTTGATGTAAGGTTCAACTTCTGGAGACTGTAACTACTGTGATACTTGCAACGTCTGGTCTTCATTTTCAGCTAATACAAGCTTCTTTTGCTATTAATTTCTCACTTTCCACTTCTTCTTTGTTCTACGTTGTGCCTATTATGCATTTATTATTGTGCTATTAATATTTAGCGTTAGAGGGGCTGTCATCCCACCTCTATGTTAGAATCTTGTATGTATTATTGAATGTGTTATGCAGGTTTCTTTTTACTTAATGCCAGAGAGCTATCATCGTGTCTGTGTAATAAGAAATAGATTTTTAGACCTCTTTACTGGTTGCAGCTGGCCATCATAGGGTCCTATGCATTTGCTAGTGTGGTCAATATTCTCCATGTTCATCTATTCCTTAAACTGTGAGTGATTGGTGGTCTAAATCCTTGTAGTCTGGGGGTGTTCACCCATGTCTAGAGTTAAGCATAGTAGAAGTGGTTATCTGGCTTGGACAATCATCATTCCTTCCATTCATCCATTTCCAACATCATGTTGAGTTTGTAATGTTCCTGAGCATCTCTGAGGTACAACCTAGAAG
>APFE031246419.1:0-123738 GCA_000404065.3 Pinus taeda | reverse complement strand
CCTTTCCTAAGATTTGGTTTCATTTGGGCTAAGATTTCACCTTCTATAGGAAGTTCTGTGTCTTCTACTGGAAGTTTTGTCTTATACAGGAAGATCCTGTAGAACCTACAGACAAGCCAAAATCGATCTTGGAAGAGCACCCAAAGGTTGGGGATCTGTCTATGGGACCTGTAAAAATCCCTGCTTCCATCCATCACCATATGTAACCCTTTTTCCATCTCTGTACGCCTCGATTACACTCATTTTTTTTATCTTCCAACACAGTCACACATAGAAACCCTATTTTCTTCATACTGTTAGCAAAAACTTCTCAATGACAAATCAAGTAGCAGTTTTTCACTCACCATAGCTATTACCCTCTATCTACATTCCTCATTATCTAAGACCCTCATCAGTAGTATAGCCCTACTCATTCTAGCTTGCATTCCAGGAGGAGAAGTAGCTACAGAACATCCTAGAGGAATCCTATAGCAGCTGGTTCCCCTGAAAGACATACTCTAGAGACAGGGATAGCAAAGTATGGTAGAAGAGACATCCATGGAGCTCTACTTGAATGTATGAACATCAGAAATAGCAGAGGCCAAGTATGCAATGTGCACGTAGTAGCAGCAAACGAAAGAATGGGTTCCAGAACCTAAAATCTACATAACACGGCCGCGACCACGTAGGTAAGTGCCTAAACTCATTCTTCAATTACATAATCATACTTTAAAGCTGTATGATTATGGGAATGGTTCAGATTGAGTGGAATCGTTGGCCAGCCAACTGGCCACCCTCGGCCAATTACATCTCCTCGTGGGATCCAAACGAGCCGCATTACATTCAAAATTACCAATTAGATGTGCAGCCAGCACGTGTGGAGTGTCCATTCAGGCAAAAATCGTCGGGACTGGTAGCGGTGGCAGCGGATAACGGGAGGGAGGAGGTGATGGTGGTCAGAAACATGAAGAAACATTATGGTTGTGATGTCAAATCAATGGTCTGGTCTGGCCACCTCATCCCCTCACCATGAATCACGCCGCAGTTAAAAGATGCTTAGTTGAAACATGCACCACCCTCTATTCATTCTGCATCCACGACGTTCTCGATTGGAGTACATATCCACCGCTTACAAAACAGTTAACCAGTCGTCCTCCATCATTTTTTCTTCCTGTTTTCGAAAATATTCTGCCTATCAGGCTCTATCGGAAGCACAATTCCATTCTACAGGAACTAGGACCCTTATATAGGAAAGGTTCTACAGGAAAGGCAAAGAACCACTCCGCAAAAGGTAAACTTTGAATTTTCATTGAATTTCAAGATCCAAATGAGGTAGGCCAATGAGAACTTCTCTGTGCATGATTTGTTTGTACAAGGTGGTGAATTTAACGACATCAGTTTTAAAAACGAAAGTAAAAGTCTGCCTGTGTATTGAAAAAACTGTGAAAGTTTGCCTGCATATTCCACAGAGTTTACCCAGTTCTTTCTCTGCATTCCGAAATCTCCTCATCATTTTTTAAAAATTCTCCTGTAAGGAAGATACATGCAGCAGTAGAGGCCACCCTGTGTGTGTGAAAAAACTGAATTTACACATCTATCTAGGTGCTGAGAAGAGAACTTGTGTCCCTATGCTCTATTATGTAAAAGAAAAATTCTTATTTTCATAAACAGACAGTCGAATTCTAGGTGAAAGCAGTCTAAAAACGAGGGAATTATTGTTATTTGATATTTTAAGGAACACACAAGAAATTCCTTCTTGGGTTTAGAAGAAACCAAATTTAGCTATCCTCTGTTTCAGTGATTGATTGTTGTTTTCCTGAGCATTTTCTTTTCTAGTTAGAACATAAAAAGAGCACTCAACACCATGACAGGAGGATTCATAAGGAAAATAACCCTCGAACTCTAGCAAGTTGCACGAGAACCTTGTGGTGGTGGACCTTTTCATCCGAGCAAATTGGATCTCCTTCTTTGACAAAATCCAGGGTCATGATGAGATAACTGAAGAGTTTTTAGTGTCCCTGAGACCACATTCAAAGACACATGCCATAGTTAGTTTTAGCGGTTTGACCCTAGAGCTCACCTCTGCGCTCATCAGTAGAAATACTCGTCTACCATTGGGGCTCCCTTGGAGCAAGGAAGAGATATCATTGGGCCAAATTGCTAAGAAAACATTTTTTCTGCCCTAGGAGCATCGTGTAGAGGACAAAAATGGAGTTAGAAGGACAAGCCTGCCTCCTCTCTAGAGTGAAGTTAGTTATCAAATTATGAAGTACATCAAATGTGAAGCGAGGTTTAGCATCATCTATGGATACCATTTTAGGTTGTTATGTGAATTAAGGCATGGGATTGACTTGCCTCTAGCCAAGAAACTAAGCATCCCCTATTTCCTTCTTCAGTCCTTAATTGAATGTGGTATAAAGCTAAATGAAGGGATCCCAGATCAGTTGGCCCACCATGGGCTCATCAAACTGTTGGTGGACGATGCTTTACACACCTACACTATCCCCATATCTTGGGAAATCTTCATAAACATGTCCAGAGATGATAACATTAGAACTTTGGCTTAAAACATCACTCCATCCAACAATAAGGATGGGGAGAAAACTGAAGAAATTGAGAAAAACAATGATGAGGGAACATAGGACATCTAAGCATAAGGTAGAACAAAGGAAGCACAGGAAGAATAGAATGAAATTAGCAATATTTCAGAGCCTAAAATAGAGGAAGGAACAACAACAATAACAACAAAGGAAAAGAGGATATAGAGTAGAAAGGAAAAGACCGAAAAATCCCAAATGAAGGCTGCCATAGCTAAAGCAGGCACCCAGAAAGAAAAGGAAAAGGCACACCCTGAGATATCAGTGATACAAATAGAAACAGTGGACACGAATATTTCTACAGGAAGCAAAGAAAAAGACCAACAGGAAGAGAAATCTTTGAAAATGTTGGCAAGGGAGGCAGTAGCTGTGCTTTCTGCATTAAGCACACCTACACAACAAAAAGGAAAGAGAAAGAGGCAAACCTCCATGTACTTTAAAGCCAGGAGAAGCATAAGGATCAAAGTGGGCAAACCCTAGCCACAACCAACGAAATCAATTGTCATTGAGGACACAACCACTAAACTGAAAGAAGAGTCTCCTTCAAAGATATGTATCACCTATGAAAGAGGAAGCCCAAAAACCTTTACCTTGAGAGAAAGAATTAGGATGATGGAATCAAAACCAACTCTACAGGAAGCTGAAACATCTCTACTGGAAACTCTACAAAGTTAAAAGAGACTAAGAAGTTGGAGGATAAGGTAGCCAAACAATCACAAGGAGAAGAAAATACCGAGGAAATACTAGAGCCAAGCCCTCAACCTAGCTTGGGCTCATATTACAACCTGTTAGAAGGTGGGAAGATCATCCCACAGAAATTTTTTGTACCACTTTTCTTTGCATTGGAACAAGGGTGGTTTAGGACTCAAACTTGGATGAGGATTGCCAAATCCAAGGGTATTTCAGACATAGGCCACCTGGAGGAACAACTAAAAGAATCAAGAAAAGAGTTGGCCATGGTGAGCCATCCATTGTGGGAGAGTAGCAGCAGCAAGAAGGACCTCCAGTAGATAGGGAAACAACCAAGGAACAACAGAGAGAAGAAAAGCTACCAACTGATGTTGAGATGCTAACAAAACTGCTATAGGAAAAAGAGTCATAGGCAGAAGAAGAAATACAGGCTTTAAAACAACAGGTGCAAGAGAAAGAAGCCCAAATGGCCTGCATGGCTAGCTGGGCAGTAGAAGCCTTGCAGTGTAGGCAACCTACTAATTCATACGAATTATATCTTAAAGATCAATGGTTGCAATTTCAAATTAATACACTGGCCCAAAGGGGCACCATTCCATTCCAAAAATCCAATCAGTTCATATTGTGTGATAGTAGCTCAGCTGAAGATAAAGCCAAGTTAGTAAAATTCTATTTACACAACTTGGCACTTCCAAACATGAATCTATGGGACCCCAATGTAGCATTGGGAGATGTGAAACTAATGGCCATGGCCTCTTGGTTAAACCATGAGGAAAAGAGGGCAACAGAAATTCGGGAAGTTATGGACAGGGATCTAAGTGAGCCACTCATGATCAGAGTAGAATGAGAAGATCCCTCAGCTTTAGTGTATGCCCATCAGCACTTGGCCAACAACCCTCAAGTTCTCCCAGACTACGTTGAAATACAAGCTCAGTCCATTGCTCATTTGGAGGACATGGAAAGACTGTTGGGTGATAACCGCATTCATGCTTACACAAGGAGATGGAACACATTGTCCCACAGTCTGAAAATAAGAGAGTACCACTCCCTAACAAGGATGCAGGAGGCTTTGGCCAGAGTACCCATTTATAAACAGTTAATTAAAAATTTGAAGGCCAACTGGATTGGTCCAAAGTTCAGTCCTCCATTGCTTTTGGGACTACTGGAAGGGGTGAAAGAAGAAGAAGAACACATGCAATGGGAGGAGGTAGAGAGAAAAGTAGGGTTTCATGATTGAGAAGAGGACATCACCTCAAAATCCTGGGATGTCAGAGAGGCAGTCAAAGCAATCAAAGATGATGAGCTGGATTAGTTGCTCAGATGATGAGCAACACATTTAGCAGGGAGGTGATGACGAGCCCAAAAATGGGTAACTTATTGGGCTCATTTTGCCTATTATTCTTGATTAATCCACCATTCTTCATAGTTCTATGCATTATTTTGAATATATTTATGTTAATTGAATGAATGAGAATAGTCACTTGGCCACAAAGTCTAATACATGCTTATTGCAGATTTTTGGACATCTTTTGGACCAAGGTCAAGCATTTATGAGAAAGTTTACAGCCAAATACGAAGGAATAAGGCTGAGGATTTGTAGGGAGGTTGTATCTAGCACTAAATGACCCCTTCCTCAAGTTCTCCACCATCAGCTCGAAGTTCAACAGCCCACCAAAGATGATTGCAAGGGGCAGCCAAGCTGATTTTGTGAAGTGGATAATTAACTATAGGTTTGAGCAGCCAAGCTCCTAAAGTTAAGGAGGGCTATTGGGAGTCCTCATGGTGTATAAGTAGGAAGGCTTCAAGCCTTGGTAGTTTAGCTATTGAACAGTTGGTTTTCGCACTTTAGTGTAGCTTTGCGTTTCAGCTCATTTTCGAGCTTTTGCTGTAAATAGTTTTGTGACATGATTATTTTTTGAGTAATGGAGATAAATTTCACTTTGCACCAGCTCTAAGCTTCCTTAGGAGGTTGTAGCTCTTGGGGTTGGGCCAAACCCAAGTTCCAGTACCTCTTTTGTGTACTTTTGTGTGTTTTCCTTGCATTCATAGACTAATTTATGTTATTTAGGTTAAGATCTTGCTTTGTTACTTACGTTGTTTTTGATGACTAAAATAGATTTTCATGCTTCAAGTTGATTTGATAGTTTGGTAATAGAAAAGATCTGCAAAAATGCCATCAAGCAATCCTTGATCTCATCTCTTCCTCCTTGGGACCATGAGCTGAGGCCAAGGCATACTTGCTACCATAAAAACACTGTTTTTTTTTCCTTTCGATGCAATTGCTAGTGTTATATTTTTAGTTGGAAAAGTTGATACTAGTTGTACTTGCATGTTTAGATCTATTATTTCTTAGTTTCCATGGTTATCTTGCATGATTTCCTATCTATAAACTTCTGTTCATCATGTTTCTGGTTTCTAGGTCAGATTAGGTCAAAATAAATAGATCTCTGGTTTTTCTAGACTTTGTTAGATCAGTTTTGGAAAATAGTGTGTAGAACACCTGTAATAGATCCCTGCCTATCTTTCCTCCATCATACAACCTGCTCAAACCCCTAATCCAAGATTCCTTCCCTTCATTTGCCACACTTTCCCAATTTTCCCTAATTTCTACATCCTTGTGCAGCATTGTTCCCTCCATCCTTGAACTAATCCAACCACCTTAATCACCCTCTTGGCTTCATTCACTAGGTCTTAGACCCCTTCAAATCCTCATCCATCCTCCATTTCAACTTTCCCACCATTTTTCCACCATCAACCCTCCAAAATCCTCTTTCGGCTCTTCTTGTAGAACATCTTGTAGAACCCCTGTAGACTTCCTGTAGAAGTTCACGTGAGCAGTTTTTCGAGATCTGATCATTGTGAAACTCTCTGGAAGGGTGCTAGGGACCCCTTAGGCCCTCTTCTCACCTTCCCAACCTCCTACAACCGCCCACTCCATTTCCTTTCGCCAATCAACCTGTCAGGCCAGGAAGTAACTCTACAAAGCAAACAACTGATTCATATATTATTCCATAGGTAGGTCATTGTTATATATAATAGGGAGTGATTGTTCAATTCATCTCCCGATGACTGTTCACATTCCTAATTTAATTATTTACATAAAATTCCCCCAATCATGAAGATTAGGTATCAAAATTCCCCCCCTTAATCTGAAGGGATGTTTGTGAGTCCAAGCATCATTCTGAATCGTTCAAGCTTTTCCCTTCCAAGTGCTTTGGTGAAGATGTCTGCATTTTGCTCATTTTTGGAAGAATGACACAGATGGATTGTTTTGGCCTCAACATAATGTTGAATCAGATAATATTTAGTATTGATATGCTTCGTTCGATCATGGAACTTTGGGTTCTTGGCCAACTCTATTGCAGAGGTGTTGTCAATCATAAGTGGAGTTGATTGTACTTGTTTTACCTGCAAATCTTCAAGAATTTTCCTGAGCCACACAATTTCTTTTGTTGCTTCAGTTGTTGCCACGTATTCTGCTGCTGTTGCGAAATCTGCTAGAATTTATTGTTTGCATGATCTCCGAGAGACAGCTCTTGATCCAAGACTCATACCAAATCTTGAAGTAGATACTCCAGTTTCTTTGTCTCCATCGAAGTCTGAATCAGAGTATCTGATCAAACTGAACTCATCCACCTATGTGTACTTGATTTCATAGTCTTGAGTTCCCTTCAAGTACTTTAGAACTCTTTTTGCAGCAGACCAATGTCCCTCACAAGGCTTTTGCATAAACCTGGAGAGGATTCCAACAACAAATGAAATGTCTGGTCTGGTAGTTGTAAGGTAGTTGAGACTTCCTACAAGCTGTCTATACTTTGTTGCATCTTCAAATTCCTTTCCTTCAATAGATGTGAGATTTAATTACTGTTCCATTAGAGTGGTAAGAGGATTGCACTCTATCATGCCAAATCTATTTAACAAATCTCCAATGTATTTACTTTTAGAAAGAAATATGGACTTTGGATGTTGGGTTACTTCAATGCCAAGATAGTAATGAACATAGCCCAAACCAGTCATTTCAAAACTTTTCCCCAATTCCTTCTTTATGGATGCAATGTAGCTTTCATTGTTCCCCGTCATTAAAACATCATCTACACATACCACAAGATATACAATTGTTTTGCCAACTTTCTTGACAAATAAAGTTGCATCATCAAGATCAAAATGATTGAAGTTGAGTTTCAGAAGATGCTCAGTTAGCTTTTCATACCAGGCTCGTGGTGCTTGTTTGAGGCCATACAAGGACTTCACAAGTTTGCATACTTTATGTTCATGTCCTTTCACAGCAAATCCTTCAGGCTGGGACATAAAAACATTTTCTTTTAGATCTCCATTCAAGAAGGCTGTTTTTACATCCATTTGATGGACTTTCCAACCGTTCTGAGCTGCCAGTGCAAAGAGTGTCCGGATGGTGGCCCATTTTGCTGTGGGGGCAAAATTTTCCTCATAATCGCCCCCTTCCTTCTGTGCAAAACCTTTTTCCACAAGCCTAGCTTTGTGCTTGTCAAGTGAGCCATCAGCTTTGTACTTGTTCTTGTAGACCCACTTGCAGCCAATTGGTTTGGTTCCAAATCGAGGATCAAGCTTCCAAGTGCTGTTCTTTATGAGGGCATCATACTCCTTTTGCATCACTTCTTTCCATTCATCATGAGAAGCAACTTCTTTAAATGAAGTTGGTTCAAAATCTGTAGACAATTTCAATTCACAATCATAAGAAACATCCATATCAACAGGTGAATTAGAGTCATCTACATCACCTCCATTTTGTCGGTTTGAATTTCTGGTTCCTATTTTTCCAACTTCATCAGGATGAACACATTCAAGTGTCTTTGTCGGCCACTTTGGGGGACCTTTCTGAGATGGTCCAGGCTACTTTGTTGATTGAGTTGGGACTGAATCAAGGTTGAGTCTCCCAATTCTATCAATTACATCACATAAAGCATCATCCATTGTTGGAGTTTCATGCGGGGGAGAGTTTTCTTCAGAAGAAAATTCCACATGTTGATCTAGTATAGGAATCCCCACTTCAAGATGTGGAATTTGATTATCAAATTCTTGAAATGATTTCGTTTTTGCGAATCTATCCAAGCAATCAAGTTGCCACTCAACAACATTGTCAGATTTGGATGATTCAAGAAAAATTACATCTCTAGATACAACAAACTTTTTACTTACTTCATCATAGAGGCAGTATGCTTTGGAGGTGTTTGAATACCCTAGGAAGATACACTTACGACTTCTAGCACCAAGTTTGTTTTTATGTACCTTTGGTATCAAAGCATAACAGGTGGAACCAAAAATCCTGAGATGTTTTACCGAAGGAACATGTCCATACCACAATTCATAAGGAGTCTTGTTTCTTATAGCATTATATGGACCATCTATTCTTTATATATGCAGCACATAGAACAACATCAGCCCAAAACATTATCTTTACATTTTTGAAAAAGAGCATGGATCGTACCATATTCAAGATTGTTCTATTCATTCTTTCAGCTACACCATTCTATTGGGGATTATAAGGCACATTGTTTGATGTTTAATCCCATGTTGGCAAAGATATTTTTCAAATTCATTTGATGTATATTCTTTTCCATTATCAGTGCGAATAGACCCAATATGAGATTGTGCATCATTTTCAATCCATTTATGAAAATTCTTGAATGTTAGGAAAGCATCAGATTTGTTCTTCAATAAATAAACCCAACACGTTCTGGTGTAGTCATCAATAAATGTCATGATATATTTATTTCCATTTGCAGAAGGAACAGGCATTGGACCACATAAATCTGAATGAATAAGTTCAAGCTTCCTATGTGCTCTTGAATGTGAGTCATGAAATCACTGTTTGCTATGCTTTCCTAGAATGCAAGCATCACATTGCTTAAGTTTCTAGGAATTGTAGGCAAACCAGCAACACCATTTTTCTTCAATAAACGGAGACTGTCATAGTTTAAATGTCCAAATCTAGCATGCCATAATAAACTTGATGGAAGTGTACCTTCTTCATGATGAGAAGTATATGAGAAATGTTGTGCATGAGCAGATGTTCCTTGCAGTTTGAAAAGTCTTTCTTCTTCTATTCCCCTCATGACAAGTGAGTGATCAGATGCTTTTCTCACCTCAATCTTTCCATCAAACATATGAATGGAGTGACCTTGCTGGCAGATGTGGACCAAGGACAGCAAGTTTCTCTTGAGCTGTGGGAGATATAGAACATGATCAAGAAGAAAATCTGAGAGACCAGGCAGTTTAAGCCTGATTGTGCCAAGCCCTAATGGCTTGATTTTTGACTGATCTGCAAAGTATACTTCTCCATCAACATTGTCAGTGAAATCTTCAAAAAAATCTTTTCTATGAGTCATGTGACAGGTTGCTCTTGAATCAAGCAGCCAATCATTTTTCCAGGAAGCAAGTGAAGTGTTAAACAAATATTCATTTACTCCAATGTTACATTGTGCCTCAACATAGTGAGCGGATTTAGGTGTTTTACCTTTGTCTGTATCATCAGTTTTACCTTTCTGTTGGTTTCTTCTCTGCTCAATTTTGTCCCATGGTAGCTTGCATGTAGAGGCACCATGTGATCCATTTCTTTTGCAGCGAATACAATGTAAATCTTCCTTTTCTCCTTGAGAATGTCTGCCCCCCTGCCTCTGAAGTATCTTCCTCTTCCTCTTCGTCCACCTCTTCCTCTTGTAGAATCTTGAGCAGGATACTTTTCTTTATGAGCCATGCATATAGTCTCTTCAAAAGATTTAGGGACTGTATTCTTTCCAAAGGCCTTTTCTCTTTCAGCAAACTTTTTCACAAGAGATTCAAAGGTTATATCTTTGAGATTTCCATTTGCTTGCAAAGACTCAAGATAATTGGAGTATGTAGGATAAAGTGCCTTGAGAAAAGCAATAAGAGAGATATCCAGCTCAACTTTAGTGGATTTGATATCATGCATTATAGACTTTATTTCAGATGCAAGAGCAAGAGGATCATTATTTTGCAGTTCAAGAGTGAAGAGTTTAATCATAAGTTGGACGACTTCAAGTGCAGAATGTGAGTCATAGAGCTCTTTCAGCTTTTGTAAAGCTTTAAAGGCAGTTGAACATGTTGTAATGTGGCGACTCACCTCCTTATTTACAGATGCTGCGATTAATGCATATGCTTTGCTGTTCTTGTTTTCCCAAATGGCGAGCTCTTTGTCTGAGGTAGGCTTTTCTGGGTCACTATCTCCTTCTCCTACACACACTCCTTTCCACAACTCATTGAAGATGAGGGTGTGTTGTATCATCCGGGTTCAATCAGGATAGTTCTCCTTGCCAGTGAGAGCTATTCCTACCATAGAAATGATTGAATGCATTCTGTAAAAAAATTACTTATGCTGAAAAAAACTTTTGCTGATAGACTAATACTTTTGATGGAAAAAAAAACTTGCTCTTGTGCAGAAAAAAAAACTCCTGCTGCTAAAAAAAAAGAATGCTGATAATTAATTTCATTTTCAACCACTGAGAAGGGCTTCTTTACACTTTCGGTCACACCAGCAGCAGCCTCAGCATATTCCAGCTCTTCATCACTATCTTCTTCTGTAGGTTGAGGTGTTAAAGATATTTTGGAATACGATGGAACGGTAAAGTTCCGCCCAGTAACAACATTGAAAGATAAGATAACACCAGGTTCTAGTACAACGCCTTCCTTAACAACAACCCCATCGCAAACAATAGCGGAGACCGTAACATCAGGGGGTGAGTGCTGTAAACTCAATGCTCATCACATTACGGTATATAGTGGCTCAAAACATATGTCAATTGTATCATTCATTGGTCTTTGTGCACACGGTTTTGAAAGAAAACACCGGCACTGTACAAACAATCAACACCTTTATAAAAGACAGATGCAATACATACATACCACGAACGCCACCATAGAAAGAATGCAGCTTCTACTCAGCTGATACTACAGCTCTCATACGGCTCTCATAGAAAGAATGCAGCTTCTACTCAGCTGATACCACGGCTCTCATACAACTCTCAGCTGATACAACGATATATATATCTACAAGCGTGTCACACCAGCGTATTAGTGCCGGCAGCAACTCCCCACAAAGCAGCCACACCAGCGTATTGAATATTCAATGCAATACAAAATCGATAAGAAATGCCAACTAAAAATCAGGGAACGCAGCGTTCAATTTAACTGCATCAAACCACAGTCAAACAACGTTTCAAATAATTTTAATACAGCGTTTTCAAAAAACAACTGTCAGGCCTCCAGTTCAGTGGTACAAGGCCGCATCAAATATCTGATACAACAACTTTTCAAAAATCATGGGTTTCAATGTAAGAAGGTAGTGGACAGAGGATAGAAGGAAGTGGATAGAGGAGTTACAAGGCAAGGCTAAAAAAAGAACCTGGGACCTGTGCTCTGATACCATGTCAGGCCAGGAGTAACTCATGAATGTGACCGCTCAGTTTGTCTTCTTGATGACTGTTCACATTCAAATTCTCCCAATCGCCGAGGATTAGGTGTCAACACAAACCTTAGGAGAATTTTGAACATGTGGCATTAGATCTCTTTCAACCCAATCCTTCAGGGCTTGAATACTAACTTTCTTGCCTCTCGCACAACCCACGACAACCTTCTCAACTAATTACATAACTTGATGTATGAGCACATTCCCCCTAGATTTAGTTTATGTAGGGATCCTTTGGATTTTATGCACTTATTTTTCTTCTTCTTTAGGTCCAAACCCTATGCCCCAAACGAATTTGAGCCTAAGGCTCCTCTTATCGATGCTTATTGATTCAATCTACTAGGGCCTTCACTCGTTCTTGTGAATATGATTCCTCCTATCTCTTCCATCTCCAACAACATGTTGATGAAACTGTTACACCCTTGCAACAAATTTTCAAAGAAGGGGGTCAGGGTTTCCAAAAAACCCTTCTTAAAAAACCCTTGAGAAGAAGCGTATACCAGATGAGATCCCTATCCTGTAGACAAAATCAAAATGTCAACTTCCTTTATCTCCACTGAAAACTAACTAAGAAGAAGCCCCAAACTCTCGTCAACTGAAGAGGAGGACAAGACTAAAAGAGATCAAGGCCCCACTTGGGCCTCATCATTCCAATTCTTAGGGCCAAAACATGGTCTTAGCTCTAATCCCAGACCTGAAGAAACAATTAAAGGAGGGGAAGCACCATAACACCTCTCTAAAGCCCAAACCTACTGCAATTTCTTAGACCCCGGAAATCATGTCTCTTCCAAAACAAAGAGTGACCTGTCACTATCCAACCCTTAACCCAAGTGTTGGAATTATAGATTTTATGGTTGTGGTTGGTTTGTGTTAACATTGGTGCCAACTTTGTAGCATGTGTTGCAAATGTTTAGTCAGGTATATGTTCGATTGGTTGCAAGTAGCACGTGTTGCAAATGTTTGTTTATGCACATGTTATGATGGCGTAGATGATGCATTGATGTCAAGCTTATGATTGTCTAGATGATGCCATTGATGTGGTTTGATGCAGAGATGAGTTTGGTAGATTAGGTATTCAAGTGTTGATATATGTTGAGGAGTTTGGCAATCTATGTCTTCATGTTCATGACTTGTTGCAGAGGTGTTTGGCCTTATGAGATGTTACTGATGTCCTACAAAGTTGTGCAAAGGTGTTGCAGGTTGTGCAGGTGTATGAGGAA
This sequence comes from Pinus taeda, assembly GCA_000404065.3. Lineage (NCBI taxonomy): Eukaryota > Viridiplantae > Streptophyta > Pinopsida > Pinales > Pinaceae > Pinus > Pinus taeda. Next base: position 110,791 of record APFE031246419.1, on the reverse strand, counting down.
GCGTGGAGGACTAGTTGGCACTAATGTCAACTCTTGACTTATTGACATCTAGGTCAACTTGGTGGTGGCACTTGTTTAATGATTGAACCTATTTGCAGAAGTATCACGGAGCTTTGCATATGTTAGGGAGTGTGTACAGGTGCTAAAGAAGGAGGGCAAGAAGCTAGAAGAAGTTTTGAGTAGAAGATCATTTGTTTTCCCTTATGCTCTGCCACAACCGCGGGGAAATAGTGTCCTCAGGCTGGATGTAGGCTTCCAACTGAGAACTACTAGTTATATCCCAATGGTTGTAGCCGAGATCTACTAGTTTTTTCCCTACGATTATGGCCTAAACTAGAATTTTCCGCATTCCTCGTACTTCTCAGGTGTTTTATGAGTTTTTTTGATAGTATTTGTTCAAGATTTTTGATAAAAAGGCCATAAATGTTTAACCATGATATAGAAGGTGATTAAGTAAAAAATGAGGAGACTTAGTGATGGATACTAATTGCACCTTTCATCAATTATGAAATCCCACAGTGTGAAGAAGAATTGTTAGATTGAGATAGAGTGTATGTTATAGGTGTGTAGGGTTTTGACAACAAATCATAGATTATTCTTGTAGCATATTTATGAGGATGATGGATCTACATTAGATCTACATATCTAATCTATTTGTGTTTTAGATTGTGGGTTCTAATTGCTGCTACTATGGAGAGGAGAAATAATGTTGTAGCTATTGCAGTTTCAGATCAAAGTTTTTGTTGCTAATGCATTTGTATTGCAGGAGTTTTTATTGGAATTTTCTTTATTGTAGATTCAATTTATGAGTTTATATGGTTTCATGAGTTTTTTTCATGGATGAGTGTGTAGATTAGGTTGTCATGTTGTGTTTTTGTAGGATTTGATGAGATTGTTGCCGCAGATTAGCGTTTAAGGCTGAGTTATTGTATTCAAATTTATTTGTTGTTGATAGAGATATTCTTGAGAGTGAGCATGCAGGGGAATTGATGTGTGTTTTGGATATTTATGCTGTTGGTTATTTATATTGAGTCGTTGAGACTGTCTCACTGTTGGGGTTTGATAACAGAGCTGAATCTTGTTGAGCATAGTGTCTTGGGGATCTAGTTTGAAAATGAATGAAATTGAGATCTACCTAAAGTTTTGGCAGAGTGGCCTCTGGTAAGTGGGTGCTTGATAGTTGGAGAAATGATTCCGTACTAGTGGGTGCTAGCAACAATGTAGTAGAAGTGGTCACTTTTTCTCAGTGGTAGCTAGATAATAGTTTTTGGTGGCAGACTAACTATATTTTGGGATCAAGTCTCCTAGCTAGTGTTCATTGACAAACTGTGTTTGTGGTTGAGTCTCCTAGCTGGTGGTTTCCAACAATCTATGTACAAGATATCTTTTTCTTAACACACAATAGAAGATTCAAAGCAACACAACAACAAGGGTGGTTTTTGTCCCGAAAGGGAATCCACCATATATCCTTGTGTGTCTCCTTGTGATGATTTTTTGTACATGTTTTTGATGGTTTACATGTTCATATTATATTTACTTATGATACATGTTTATTCATAACTCCTCTCACATGTTAAGCTACTAATAAATGGTTGATTCAAGATATGAAAAGAAAATTGTGAATTTGATAATGATACACTACTGATTCCCCCCCCACCCCCCAATAGTGCTCAAGGTTTCTAACACCAAGTAATTCACATGTGTTCCTGATGACTGGACCCAAATTTCCTTATCCCACTCATCTGATCCGGTAATCTAACAGGTTCTCCTCATCCATTCCATAGCGGATGCATAGTTGACATTATCCACCATAAACAGACCTATAGCTCGGGTTTCCTGTTGCCCTGTGCCTGAGACGTTGGTGCCTTGTGCTCCCCTAGCCTACACCATTCCCTGAAACCCTCACATGCACACACATACACATAATTAAAATTATAGCATATTTGAAATCTTAGCCTTAACCATTCGTACCACTCCAACCAAAATCAACCATCAAATGAAAAACACTTTTTTTTTGTTATGAATCATTTGTATAATTGCAATAAAATTGATAACACCCATTTTTCAATTGGGCATTAAAATTCCAACATTTTTTAAACTATGGTCTATAAAATCATCCCCAGTGTAATCAAAATCATAAAATCAACTCTAAATGTTCGCTCCTTTAAGGTTTGTTTATCACTCGAAACACAAGATAATACATAATGGCATGACAATATGACCATATTATTTTAAAAATTCAACATTAATTCCATTTTTTTTCTTTCAATCAAAAGTTCAATACTAGTTACATTTAATGAAGCATAAATTATATCTCAGAGTTATTGTTGCATTGTCAATATTCAAGACAAATGAGCTAAGAAATTTCATTATAATCTTCATAATTAAAACATAGAATTCAACAAACATAGAAATGGCACGTAACTTCATGTAATAACATGTGCACGTTAAAACAATCCTTTCAAGTTATGTTGCAAACATCATATTGATTAAAAATACATAAAATGTTTTATACAATTATTGAAATTAACTTTTGGATTCTAGCACACCATTAGAATCTATATTGTCTTAAAATGAATGATTTGATGAGGATGTAGATAGTCGATATTCTTCTCTATTATCAACTAGTTCACCATTTTATTTACATGTGCACCCAACATTTCATATGTCAACTTCCATTTCTTGTGTTAGAAACCACTTGATAATCTCTATGGTCCTTGAGTAAATAATTCATTTCTTTGTCAAATTTATGTCATAAATGAGCACATCAATATCCTCAAATTTTAAGAGGTCAATGCGACCATGATTTATATTTAGACCCTTTCTTTTTCTCTTTCCGTTGATTTGTAACTACCATCTCTATTTTGTACACACCATTGGATGGGTGTGTATTTGTTGCATGTCAATGTACGTCGAATGTTGTGATATCTTCATTTTCTTTAATGACCTTTATAACCCTTGAAACCCATAATGGATAACCATGTGGATCTCCAACCGCTAGCACTACAATCATGTAACCCTCCTTAATATCATGTATAGAACACCTATAAAGGTATTCCATGGCTTCATGTTGTGCATATGATCGTCTATAACTAATATACATTTATCTTTCCTCTACTCATGAATATTGAATAATACCTTGAGGTTCTTGTTGTTCGGTGATGTTGCTTTCTTCATGTTCATTTGGTATATTTTATGGCCAAATAAATGGAGTCTTCAAAAACACATCTCCATTTCTTGAGCTTGAAATTTTGTGACTTGACCATTGAAAAATACTACTGCCAAATAGAATCAACAACATCAAAGTACTCATATGTATCTTTAACATATTTTTCTAGCTTCTTTCAAGCATTCAAAATAATCTACATCTCTATTATGCTTATGTGCATTATGAATTTCGGCAATTGATTGTAATCACAATAACTTTGATGCAAATATTGGAGGATTTGGAATGAACATAAAAAATGATAAACTCGATGAAGGCCTCCATTCTGCAATATTTGAATACTTCTTTCCCCATATAAGTGTTTTCCGATCATTTTTTTTTATACATAATTAATGTTGGAAGCTAATTTCATTAAGCTATTCAATACACGTTTCTTCGCACGTGCGAAGGAGGGTAGTTTTGCTGTCACATCAGATCCACAAGGGCAACAACATAATAGAGTTTGATTGGGCTAAGAAGAGACTCCAAATAGGCTTCCAGCTCAAGCGAAATAGGTCCCACATCTAGTGAAGGAAGGGAGCAAGTAAAAAGGTCCATTTCAATCCCTAGATCAGCCACATGTGCGAAGAAATCAGATCTGCAGTAGGGTTAAGAGGATCAACCTCTAACTCAGAAATACACCAGAAGGAGAGGCTCATTACCTAGTCAAAGTGTCAACAATTTATTTCAATATGTGAAATAGGCTTTGGCATGGAATATATGATTTCTCAATACATTCAATTAATGATGGCATACTATCAACATTTTTTATCTTCAATGTTACTAAAAATGACTAAAAATTTGATTAATATGGTCATGAGTGTGCCCAACAAGAAGGAAACCAACTTTTACATTTTGAAAGATTCCCAATTCAACAAGCATGTTTAAATATAAAAAAAAATGCTTTGATGACTAGTTTTGTCTATTTATGAATACAAATATTGAGGAAGACAACTAAATCAACAAGCAAACACATGATGACTTATGGTTATCGTTAAATTTGCATCATTACGAATATTTGGAGATATGAACTAAACCCTTAGACACATTTTTCCATTAAAAACCACACAACCAACCAAGTAAAATGGGATAAAATTCTCCTATTGTATATTTTTCTGTCCGTGGAAAAAATGTGGTAACATCATTTTCTTTTGGTCCATGCCATCAATTATCAAACCTATATATTTATTTGGAGCATCATAATACTTCTTTCAATGCTTGTGCACATTTTTCCTTTCACTTGATTGTTGATTGCGATGTTCTTAAAGTGTTTTAACAATGGAATCTTCACATAACTTTAAAACAAAATATGATAATATGTTTGCATACTTGATAATATCCAATTATAACAAATAAATTTGCAAGTACATACTTCTTTCTACCCTTTTATATTTATTCATTTTTCAAATTAAGAGAAGTACATGTACTGCAAATCCCCATCCTTGACTTATGAGGAATATGAACATTGTTGAATTGTTTCTTCCATATCCTTGTGAAATATGCATATGTAATGAAATTACCATTTCCTTTGCTACTTTCAACATATTCTTTGTATAAGTTGTAGATTTCCTATCTCAAAAAATTATTTGGAATACTTATTGTCTCTCTATTTGACATACACTCCCCATGTTTGGAAAAGAAGTCATGCATCCATGACAATGTGAGGTTAGTTAGTGATCCACTCTCTCGTCTATTATGTACTTTTAAATAAAATGCATGATATTTTTTCAAACTTGTTTAGATTCTTGATAAACGACAATTACTAATCGAGTGAAATTTTCTAAAAGCCTTTCTACAGAGTAAAAGATTCCCAATGTGATAGTCATTACTTGCCTTTGTAGATATCATGCACCCCATCAAATATGAATTTTATTCATTGAAAAATATATCTTCATTTTCTCCAAGTCATACATAGGTCTATACCTTTCAAGAAATTCTTTTGACAACATTCACTCGAAATCAAATGAGTAATGGACTTTAATCTCATGAGAAATTCTTTCCTAAACCTTGTAAATTTGGAATGATTTGGATTCATATAAAAAGGTCTAGTCCTAGTTGTGGTGTGTTTTTTTATTATTTACACAGCTATCTCCACATGTTGTATGTTGTGTTGGGAACAATGCTAACATTTGGGGTGTTGACACATCTACCCTATGATTTTTTTTAAATTTGCAAAATATTGCAAATTTTTCTCCCACTATTGTGCAAACATAATAAATAACATAAGTAGGTGGGGTTCTTTGAAAAATAAAATAAGTTTAAGTTCTGTTATTATGTCATGGTTTCTCTTTGCATGTCACATATGTGTCTTAGTTCATGATGAAGTTTTGATATTATACATGCATTTACAAATAGGGTATGAAATGGATAAATAATGATGATTATTTGATTGAGATACACCTCCTATAATTTATGTACATGTATGGTCTTTTCGCACAATTCTCATACATTATATTATTGGCTTATATTATAAAAAAGAAGGGAAACTAGTTTTATACTTTTGCACTTGAAATGAATATGTATGAATAAGGGATTATAGCCATGGCTCAAATGTTTGTATGTCGATCATGCATAAGTGAGCTTGACACATGAGGCATATAGTTGTCGCTGATATATACAAGTGATGAGCCCAAGTATTGCAACAAGAATGTTGTAACTCCCAAGGCTACCAACTTTAATTATAAACCTAGGGTTTGTACAAACTTAATAGGTATCAGAACTATATGTACTACATACAATGTGTCCTTCTTTTGTTGACATGATGTAATGGAGTGAATGTCATGAAATCAAAGCCTAAACTAGTTGCAAAAATGGAATTGTTACTCTCTTTGCAAAAATGGAAATGCTACTTCCTCAACTTGTAAATGCTAACGAATCAATTCATGAGAGGACAAATATTAATCTACTTGCAGAAAGAAAGCTATTTTATCTTGCATAATTCCTCAAACTACCAATCATAATTGCATGTACCATCTACCTAGTTCACACTTTCTTATAAATCAATAACCTATTTGCATCATACTTATGATAAAGAAACTAAGTCTACTATGTTTTTGCAGTGAATTAAAGGAAGGGTTAAAGTGGCTTAGGAGCTTCCCCTGATCATAAAATCATAACTGGGGGTCATTCTTCATCTAGAATAAGTCATATTTGTAGTGGGGGTCAAAATTGATGAAGGATAGTGGTGTTACAAGCTTGCTACAGGAAGGAACAAATTTGCTACAAGAGAAGACAAAATTACTACAGGAGGAGATAACTCATCGAATGACCAAGTAAATCAAATGAAACTAGGACGGGACAAATTTTTTTATTGAGTAGGATGTCTTAGATCTCCATTCCAAGTGGAATCACTCCAAAATACCCTTGTTCATACATGCTAAAAAATAACAGAAAATTACTAGTCTAAAATTTGGAAATTCGAGAACTCTTGAGTTAGTTAACCTATCAAATGCCTAACCTAATCAAGTGAAAACTATATGGGTTAAATTTTGTTATTAACTTGCATTTTTTTATGATCTAATGCAAGTGGAATCAGCCCAAATGAATCTCACTAACACGTTCTAAAAAATAGCAGAAAATTACTACTATTTTGCTAAAAGGGACTTCCAGAAATTCTAGATTCATGAACTAGTAACCCAATCAGAATAGCTCAATGATGAAAATGATTTTTCAAAGCTATTATAAGGATGCATCATGCTTGTGGCTCTGTAAATAATCTTAAAAATAGCTTACTTCAACCATTTAACCCAATCCTACAACAAAAGAAGCATCAATACTAAATGCAAAAATAGGAAAAACAAGAATAAGAGATGCATGTGAATAATAAGTGAAAAGAAGAAAAGAAAATTATAAAAAAGGGCTTTGAGGCTCCTAGGATGGCTAAACCCAAGGATACTCAAATTATTATGAAGGATACCAAGCTTTAGAAGCTAAAAATGGCACCAAACTTCATTATTTGAATCAATCCAATTACATTCCGCTAGAAATGAAAGTGGAGCTGCAAAAATACAAGTTTTCTCCACAAGAAAACTAAGAAAAACATGGCTTTAAAGGAAAATTCGAATTGGTGCATATAAAAAATTATGAGGAAGCATTCTCCTTGAAAGGGGGAAGCTTTCCCCTCCAAAGTCACTAAAATAGTGGATCTTGTTCCCAACACTAGGAATCCACATTAAATGACATGGAACACATTCTTAAATTTTCTCAATTATTGGAGCTCCAGAATTTGTGCAATAATTTCATAATATCCTGTTGATTTATTTTCCAGTATTTATCCTCCTGTAGTAGGTAGCAAGTCCCTATATTATCTCCTCCTCTAGATCTTCATAATCTGCCTAGTATTCTCACAATATTTTTCAAAAATAAATAATATTAGGCACAAATATGCAATTATCCATAAACCTTCCTAATGAACATATTAAAATTAAAAATATGTCATCTAATGCAAAAAGAGAGGTTAATGTGCTGAAGGATTGTCAAATGGGCCTTAATTTATGTCTAATTTGGAGGCGCCATCATACGCCGCTGCTGAAAGCGTTTCTCACCCTCTGAGCAACTTAGTGACCTAATTGTGCCTCATTCATGGCCCTGATGGTCTTCCTGATCTTTCCTGTAGTTGTCCAACACTTTCCTGTAGAAACTTTATGATTTCCTATAGCAGCTTTCTGCCTTCCTGTAGCAACTTTCTGCCTTCCTGTAGCAAGGCATATGCTTCTTTTAGTTGTTTGGACATGGCTTCCCTAGTGCTTGGCTTCTTCTGAGAGGCCTAGGGCTCATTTCTTTTGGATTGGAGGGAGTTTATCTCTCCAATTTGCTTCTTATTATCCTTTTATCCCTTATTCTAATTTTTCATGCACTTTTTCTTATGTTTCAACATTTTCTTTTTCTTTTCCACCCTCTTATTCTTCTGCAGATCCATCCCTGACTATCTCTTCAAGTCCAGAAAATCTTCTCTATCCATGTGAACAAAATTTGTCCATGTGTTCTCAAGGTTTGTGCAAGGGAACCCTACTACCTATTATCAATTTCAGAGCACTCAACATTTCAACTTATGGCAAGAGGAGGAGTGCTTCCTGTTGATGAGTGAGGTGAAGAACGGTATGCAAATTTCAAAACAAGTTTATTCTCCCATCATAATTCTCATCCTCATAAGAAAAATACGCACTTCAAATTTTTATGGTTCTGCTACATGATGTTTAGTAGAGGAGTTTTGCAAAAATTCATAGAATTTTTGTTTGTAAGAGGTGATATATCAAGTACTTACCCCTTCCTTGCAGACTCGTTCACAGTTCTAGGGTTTTGTGGCCAACAATTCTCAAGATAGGGTCCATTTTTGTTTCTTGGGACAATTATATATGTTAGGTCCCTATAATACTAGTGATTACCCCATTACTATTGTAGTTGAATCCCTTATTAATATTGTTGTGCCCCTATTGTCCCCATATTGTTATTACTGTGCCCCATAGAATCCCTCTATTGTTATTTTTGTGCCTTTATATTATTATTGTTAGGTTGGTTGGGTTATATTGTGACTCAGACTCCTATATATAGAAAGGAGGTTTTGTCATTTGAATCATCCAAGAATTTTTCATTTGTGTAATGTAAAGGAGGTTGCCCCCTCGAAGAGGCTGAATTCTAAGTCGTTGATCTATCTTTTCTATCTTTTTTGTGAGCTGGTTTCATAACATTGGTATCAGAGCTTTGGATTCTAGGGTTTTGCTGCTCCAAATAGGTCATCGTGGCATTTTCGCTATAACATTTTTTTTGCAACATTTCACAAGCGAAAAAAAACCCATTTGAGACGAAATCGCACTGAACCTCGGCCCCAAATTTCATAGATTTTCGCACTATATTTGTGGAGATATAATCTGAGGAAGTTTGTCTTTTTGCAGACTCCTGAATTACATTACAAACAGGTGACCTGGGGAAAATCGTCACAACTTTCTCTCTGAACATCAAATTGAAATTTCGTAAGAAGGTACGAAAAGAGCACAGACTGTAGTTTCTTGTATATATTTTTTTCAGAGCCAAAGGTTGAAACAGGGACACATGGCACGTCGTACAAGTTCGCTCTACTGAACTAGTGTATAATCAGGTCAGTGTGGGAGATTTGGCATAACTCTTCCTTGGAGAATCCAATTTGGATAAGATTGGTGGCATTGGAAAGAGGACACAGAGGGCTACTGTAGGTCGAAATTTTAGAACTTGATGATCCAAAATTACAGAGATACATCAGAGGAAATATTGAGCTTCTACAAAGTGAAAAAGGTGTGTAGATTTTTTAAATTTTTGGTTAAAATTGGTTTGAAAAATTATTTTGAAGGAATTCAAAGGGCATAGTAGAGCATTATTATCAGTAACTAATGCCCCGAGGAAAGAAAATGCAAACACCTAGTAAGCAACCTGAAAGCTCTAGCATGACTCATGAAGAAGAGGAAGAAATGCCACATGATATATCAACATTACAAGACCAAGTGCAACAAATGCCACTCTCACAAAAGCTAACATAAGCTAAGATAAATGGCGTGGAATCTAAGATAAAGGGCGTGGAAGCTAAGATGGATGATTCAAAGACAGATTTGATGATAGGCATGGCAGATTTGAAGACAAATTTGACAAATTTTCTACAAGAAATACTTACTAATGGTGAAAGGGTAGTAAAGGAAACTCATGATGCAAACAAAAGAAATTTTAATCATGATTTCATAGACTCTAATGTTGGATCGAAGACCCACCATATTCCAAAAATCAATAGGAGGAAGTTTGATGGTAAGGATCTAGCAACATGGATATTACAGATGGAGTAATTTTTCAATCTCAATAATGTGCAAAACACACAAAAGGTACGTATTGCAACTTTATATTTGGAGCCAAATCAGTTTGTATGGTACCAATGGCTTTTCTCTCGTAAACAAATTGTCACTTGGGCAATTTTTACGGAAGAATTGATAGCACATTATGAGGATACAAAAAGCAACACTATTTTTAGCCAATTGATAAGTCTCAAACAAAAGGGTTCAATAATGGAGCACATTGAGGAGTTCCAAAAATTGAACATAAGGGTAAAAAATATTCCAAAGGAGCATAGGCTTGATGTGTTCATAGGGACTTTAAAGGATAATATACAACATGATGTTCGCCTTTGGGAACTTGATTCATTAGAGAAGGCATTCAGGTTAGCAAGAAAAATGGAAAGAAACATTATGGCAACCAAGAAGCATACCACTCACAACTATAAAGATGGAAGTGTTTTTTGCCCTAGTCTTCCACAACCTATAAGGTTGACACCACAAAAATAGAAGAAAAAAGAGCAAAAGGGCTATGTTACAGTTGTGATAGTAAATACACTAAAGGTCATAAGTGTGCTGAGAAGAAATTATTCTACATAGATTGTGAAGAAGAAGAAGAAAAGGAGCAAGAAAGGTCAAAAGATGAGGATATACTTTGGGAACAAAGCCTAGATAAAGAAGAAATGAATCTGATCATATCTTGTAATGCATTGGCGGGAATTACCACTCCTCAAACCAACAAGATAGAAGGACAAATAAACAAGAAAAAGGTAATAGTATTGATTGATTCAGGAAGTACCCATAATTTTATTCATTGTAAGGTAGCAAAAGAATTGAATTGCTTCTTATATCCAGCACTAGAGTGTCAAGTGATGGATGCAAATGAAGGAACAATAAATTTCTCTAGAAAGTGCCATAATATCAAGCTATCCATGGGAGAATATGTATTGACTAGTCCAATGCTTTCCATTCCAATGGTAGGTGCTAATGTTGTACTAAGAGTCTAATGGCTACAATGGTACAATAAGTTTTATTGTTTCAAGAACTTTTCATGAAATTTTCTATGGAAGGAAAGGAAGTTGAATTAAGGGGTATTGCAGGGAAACCGGGAAAGATAATAAGGTCTAATGGTATGACAAAGCTTCCCGAAAAGGAACAAAGAGGTGTAATTGCACAATTATGTTCGCTGGATGTTTCCACATTGCAATCATGTATTTCTCCAGATCTCCAAAATGTCTTGAACAATCATTCCAAGGTATTTGAGACTCCCAAAGGTCTCCCCCCTATTCGTGATCATGATCATGCTATTCATATAATTCTAGCAAGTGTTACTCTAAACATCAGGCCATGTAGATATCCCTATGCCCAAAAGAGTGAAATTGAACGTATGGTTGCAGAAATGCTAAAAGCTAGTATAATTCGACCAAGTCAAAGTTCTTTCTCTGCTCCAGTAGTATTGGTGCACAAGAAGGATAGATCATGGTGCATGTGTCTGGATTATAGGGAGCTCGACAAGCTCACTATTAAAGATAAGTTTCCCATTCCTGTCATTGATGAATTATTGGATGAATTGCATAGATCAATTTACTTCACCAAGTTGGATCTTTGTTCAGGATATCATCAAATTAGAATGAAGACTGAAGACATTCCAAAATCAGCATTTAGAACTCATGAGGGTCATTATGAATTTTTGGTCATGCCTTTTGGCCTTACCAATGCACCTTCTACATTTCAAGGTTTGATGAATTCCATTTTCAAACCCTTCCTTAGAAAATTTGTGTTAGTATTTTTTGATGAATACTAATCTAAAACAAGTCTTGGAAGAATTTCAACATGTTGACAGGGTGCTCAAACTATTGGAGGAGAAACAATTATATGCAAAAACCATCAAATGTTTATTTGGAGAACAAGAGGTTGAATATCTGGGTCATATTCTATCTTAAGAAGGTGTTAAGGTAGACCCTAGCAAAATTAAAGCCATTAATGAATGGAAAATCCCCACATCCATAAAGCATCTGCGAGGATTTCTCGGGTTGACAGGGTATTATCACAAGTTAGTTAAGAATTATGGGAAAATAGCAACACCTCTTACAACATTACTGAAGAAAGATGCATTTTCTTGGACTGCAGAAGCAATGAAGGCCTTTGAACATCTTAAAGAGGCAATGTGCCAAGCATTGGTCTTATCTACACCAGACTTCACAAAAACCTTTATTGTGGAATGTGATGCCTCAAGAAATGGAATTGGTGTTGTTTTAATGCAAGAAGGAAGACTGGTTGCTTTTGAAATTCGTCTAATCAAAGGAAATTATTTACAAAAAGCTATTTATGAGAAGGAAATGTTGGCAATACTACATGTACTTAAGAAATGTCGACCTTACCTAATGGGAAGACACTTCAAGGTAAAAGGGAATCATGATAGCCTTAAGTACTTTTTAAAAAAAATATTATCTTAGAAGAGCATCAAAAATGGATCACAAAGATGTTGGTTTATGACTTTGAAATCATTTACAAAAAAGGGAAGCAAAATGTTGTTGTAGATGCAATCTCAAGAAAGGATGAGGATGTTAAAGCATTTCTTTGTTCCATTTATATCATCTAACCAAATTGGATAAATGAAGCAAGGGATGAATGGAAGAATGACGAAGAAGTGTAGGTACTCATTCAAAAGTTGCAGCAAGATCCCAATACATTTGACACGTTTAGTTGGAAAAATGATTCATTCTGGTACAAAGATCACTTATACCTCTGTAAGAATTCCGTACTCCGACAAAATATTCTTATGGAATTGCAAACCTCTCCCTTAGGGGGGAACTAGGGATTTTTAAAAACTTACCATAGGGTTAAGAAGGAATTTTTTTGGGATGGCCTTAAATATGATATTCAAAAGTTTGTGGCAGAATGTTTGGTTTTCCAACAAAATAAAGTTGAGACAATTAGGGTCTATTACAACCTTATCCATTCCAAGTAAATGTTGGGAGGAGGTTTCAATGGATTTTATCACAAGTTTACCTAGGTCCAAAGGAAAGAATGTCATCATGGTGGTAGTTGATAGGCTTACCAAGAATGCACACTTTTGTGCATTATCTCATCCATTTAAAGCCAATACAGTTGCCACTGCATTTATGGAAATAATTCAAAAGCTACATGGAAACCTAAAGATTATTGTAAGCGACATAGATCCCATTTTCATTGGAAATTTTTGGACCAAATTAGTTTCTTGTCTGGGCACTCAGTTAGCTCATAGCTCATGTTATCATCCTCAATTTGATGGGTAAATTGAGATGGCGAAAAAATGTTTGGAAGGATATCTTCGTTTCTTTGTATCTGATAAACAGACACAATGGGTCAAGTGGTTGCCTCTGGCTGAATGGTGGTATAACGCTTCCTTCCATATTGCAACAAAAATGACCCCATTTATGGTACTTTATGGATATCATCCACTGTCCACCACAACATCTTTAAGAGAAAATTCTAAGGTTCAAACGGTGGAATATCACATCGAGCACGAACAACAGGTTCTCCAACCCTTAAAGGATAACCTCACTTTGGCACATAATAGAATGAAACAATAGGCAGATCAACATTGCAGGGAAATAAGTTTTGATGTAGGTGACTAGGTTTTTCTACGACTACAACCAGACAAACAAATGTCCCTCGAGCAAGCTAAGAAGGATAATAAAATATCACCAAAGTATTATGGCTTATACAAGGTGTTGCAAAGGGTTGGTGCTATGGCATACAAATTAGAGCTTCCTATATCTTCTGGAGTGCACCCAATTTTCCATGTTTGATGTTTAAAGAAGGTTACAGGTGACAAGCTCCCAATTCAAACAATATTGCTAGAACTTGACGAGGAAGGAAAATTCATATTCGAACGTGAAGCAGTCACAAAAACAAGAACTCGAAATCTATGAAATCAATCAATTTCAGAGTATCTCATCAAGTGGAAGAACTTACCTGCTAAATATTCCACACGAGAGGATGAGAATTTTATACAGAAGCATCCAAAACTACTCAAGCATTGAGGACAACACTTTTTTGAAAGAGAGGGGCATGTTAGGCCCCTATAATACTATTGATTCCCCCATTATTATTTTCATTGTAGCCCCTTATTGTTATTGTTGTGCCCTTGTTGTCCCCATATTGTTATTATTGTGCCCCATAGAAGCCCACTATTGTTATTGTTGCACCCTTACACTATTATTGTTATGTCGACTTTGATTATATTATGACCCCTTAGAGTCCTATATATGAAAGGAGGTTTTGTCTTTGATCATCAAAAGTTGTTCTGGTAATGTAAAGGATGTTCCCCCGAAGAGTTGATTTTGAAGTTCTTTGATCTATCTTTTCTTCTATGTTGTGAGTTGGTTGCATAACAAATTACCAAAACATAAAACATGGAGATCACAAAATAAAATGAACACAAAGATGGAGGCTCCAAGCCAGGGAAAAACCCCACAAGGGGGAAACCCAACCAACTTCTCTTATTATAGAATCAAATCAAATTTAGAAATCCAAGTCCCAAAAACCAAGACCAGGACCTCCCACAAGACTCAAGTCAGCTCTCCTTCAAGCAAGTCAAATCTAACAAAGTCAAAGCTCATAAATGCCCTTCAAATTTGATCAAACCATGAATTTTCGACCCACTCAACAATTTGAAAGTTTGCATGTGTGGAAGATTCTAGGGAAAAAATCACAAGTTTCTCTCTCTTTTTACCTTCGATCTCTCTCCTTTGGTTTTCACTCTTCCTCCTTAGACTTTCACTGATTTTTCTCCTCTCTCTTGCACATAAATCAAAGTTGTGAAATGGTGTTACAATGAGGTCGAACTTCTCTTTATATATACACATTTAGGTGTTCGAAAAGGTGTCTTTCTGGGCCGAATTATCCAGGTAGAGCTAACTTAGTTTGTGGATGACAAATTGACCCTTTTGACTCAAATAAAATTAATTTTTCCTCTTTCTTACAAAAGTCCAAATGGCTCATGACAAATTTTCTTTTGTCTCAATAAACATTAGAAGCATGAATAAAATTGCTTAACTAATGAAATCATAATAATAATAATAATAATAATAATAATAATAATTTATATTTCTTCATTTTGCTTTTTACATGAAATACATAATGAACAATTACAATGATAATTATGAAAACTAAACCTAGTTATATTTCCAACATAAACTATTAACTCAAAGAAGCTATACTTAACCCCCCTTTTAATTACTAATTTTATAATATATTTTGTTTATTTTATTTTTTTATATTTTTAATGTATTAAAAAAATAAAAAAATTACATGCCCATATTTTTTTATGAACAAAACATACTTTAACTAGTTTTGATGGCCCAACTTTGAGAGGCAATATCTCGAATTCTACTATACCAAATGAGGAAAATGAGGGCTCGTTGGAAAGCTAACTCTGAGGAAAACAATATGACATCATCAAATAATGCAAATATAGGCATTTATTGCACCAAAAATTTAACAAGAATAAAGGATACAAATCTGAAACCAAAATTGATTTTCTGAGTTTGTTTTGTGAGAAATTTCTTTGGCTAGGAATATTTGTTGTCACTAATTCATTCCAAAATCATTCATGTTCCAATGAAATTCCATGATATTCCAGAGGAGCATAGGATTGATGTGTTCATAGGGACTTTAAAGGATAACATCCAACATGAGGCTTTCATTTGGGAACCCGATTCATTGGAGAAGGCATTCAGGTTGACAAGAAAAATTGAAAGCAAAATTATGGCAACAAGGAAGCCTACCACTCACAACTATAAATATTGAAGTGTTGTTTCCCCTGGCCTTCCACAACCTACAAGGTTGACACCACAACAATTGGAAGAAAAAGAGCAAAAGGGCTTTGTTACAATTGTTATAGAAAATACACTAAAGGTCATAAGTGTGTTGAGAAGAAATTGTTTTAGATAGATTATGAAGAGGAGGAAAAAAAGTAGCAAGAAACGTCAAAAGAAGAGGATATACACCAAGAATCAACCCTAGAGAAAGAAGAAATGAATCTGACCATATATTGTAATGCATTTGCATGAATTACCACTCCTCAACCTCTCAATATAGAAGGACATATCAAGAAGAAAAAGGTAATAGTGTTGATTGATTCGGGTAGTACCCATAATTTTATTAATTGTAAGATAGCTAAGGAATTGAATTGCTTCCTATATCCCACACTAGGGTGTCAAGTGATGGTTGCAAATGGAGGAACCATATATTTCTCTGGAAAGTGCCATAATATCAAGCTATCAATGTGAGAATATGTATTTAATAATCCAATGCTTTCTATTCCAATGGGTGGTGTTGATGTTGTATTAGGAGTCCAATGGCTACAATCTTTGGGTATGTTAGCTTTTCAATTCAAGAACTTTTCTTGAATTTCTTTTTTTTTTGGAAGGAAAGGAAGTTGAATTAAGGGGTATCGTAGGGAAGTTGGGAAATACAATCAGCTCTAATGGCATGACAAAGCTTCTAAAGGAAGAATAACGGGGCGTAATTTCATAATTATGTTCACTAGAGGTTCCCACAATGAAATCATCTTTTTTTCCTCATCTCCAAAAATTATTGAACAATCATTCCAAGGTGTTTAAGACTCCCAAAGGCCTCCCACCTATTCGTGATCATGATCATGCTATTAATTTTATTCCAGGAAGTGTTCCTCCAAACATCAGGCCTTACAGATATCCCTATGCCCAAAAGAGTGAAATTGAATGTATGGTTGTAGAAACTCTAGAGGCTGGTATAATTCAACCTAGTCAAAGTTCTTTCTTTGCTCCAGTAGTATTGGTGCACAAGAAGGATGGATCATGGTGCATGTGCCCAAATTGTAGGGAGCTCAACAAGCTCACTATTAAATATAAATTCCCCATTCCTGTCATTGATCAATTATTGGATGAATTACATGGAGCAATTTACTTCACCAAGTTGGATCTTCATTCAAGATATCATCAAATTATAATGAAGACTGAAGACATTATGAAAGCAACATTTAGAACTCATGAGGGTCATTATGAATTTTTAGTCATGCCTTTTGGCCTTACCAATGCACCTTCTATATTTTAAGGTTTGATGAATTCCATTTTCAAACCCTTCCTTAGAAAATTTTTGTTAGTATTTTTTGATGATATACTAGTCTATAACCAGTCTTGGAAGGATCATGTTCAACATGTTGACAGGGTGCTCAAACTATTGGAGGAGAAACAATTATATGCAAAAACCATCAAATGTTTATTTGGAGAACAAGAGGTTGAATATCTGGGTCATATTCTATCTTAAGAAGGTGTTAAGGTAGACCCTAGCAAAATTAAAGCCATTAATGAATGGAAAATCCCCACATCCATAAAGCATCTGCTAGGATTTCTCGGGTTGACAGGGTATTATCACAAGTTAGTTAAGAATTATGGGAAAATAGCAACACTTCTTACAACATTACTAAAGAAAGATGCATTTTCTTGGACTGCAGAAGCAACGAAGGCCTTTGAACATCTTAAAGAGGCAATGTGCCAAGCATTGGTCTTATCTACACCAGACTTCACAAAAACCTTTATTGTGGAATGTGATGCCTCAAGAAATGGAATTGGTGTTGTTTTAATGCAAGAAGGAAGACTGGTTGCTTTTGAAATTCGTCTAATCAAAGGAAATTATTTACAAAAAGCTATTTATGAGAAGGAAATGTTGGCAATACTACATGTACTTAAGAAATGTCGACCTTACCTAATGGGAAGACACTTCAAGGTAAAAGGGAATCATGATAGCCTTAAGTACTTTTTAAAAAAAATATTATCTTAGAAGAGCATCAAAAATGGATCACAAAGATGTTGGTTTATGACTTTGAAATCATTTACAAAAAAGGGAAGCAAAATGTTGTTGTAGATGCAATCTCAAGAAAGGATGAGGATGTTAAAGCATTTCTTTGTTCCATTTATATCATCTAACCAAATTGGATAAATGAAGCAAGGGATGAATGGAAGAATGACGAAGAAGTGTAGGTACTCATTCAAAAGTTGCAGCAAGATCCCAATACATTTGACACGTTTAGTTGGAAAAATGATTCATTCTGGTACAAAGATCACTTATACCTCTGTAAGAATTCCGTACTCCGACAAAATATTCTTATGGAATTGCACACCTCTCCCTTAGGGGGGAACTAGGGATTTTTAAAAACTTACCATAGGGTTAAGAAGGAATTTTTTTGGGATGGCCTTAAATATGATATTCAAAAGTTTGTGGCAGAATGTTTGGTTTTCCAACAAAATAAAGTTGAGACAATTAGGGTCTGTTACAACCTTATCCATTCCAAGTAAATGTTGGGAGGAGGTTTCAATGGATTTTATCACAAGTTTACCTAGGTCCAAAGGAAAGAATGTCATCATGGTGGTAGTTGATAGGCTTACCAAGAATGCACACTTTTGTGCATTATCTCATCCATTTAAAGCGAGTACAGTTGCCACTGCATTTATGGAAATAATTCAAAAGCTACATGGAAACCTAAAGATTATTGTAAGCGACATAGATCCCATTTTCATTGGAAATTTTTGGACCAAATTAGTTTCTTGTCTGGGCACTCAGTTAGCTCATAGCTCATGTTATCATCCTCAATTTGATGGGTAAATTGAGATGGCGAAAAAATGTTTGGAAGGATATCTTCGTTTCTTTGTATCTGATAAACAGACACAATGGGTCAAGTGGTTGCCTCTGGCTGAATGGTGGTATAATGCTTCCTTCCATATTGCAACAAAAATGACCCCATTTATGGTACTTTATGGATATCATCCACTGTCCACCACAACATCTTTAAGAGAAAATTCTAAGGTTCAAACGGTGGAATATCACATCGAGCATGAACAACAGGTTCTCCAACCCTTAAAGGATAACCTCACTTTGGCACATAATAGAATGAAACAACAGGCAGATCAACATTGCAGGGAAATAAGTTTTGATGTAGGTGACTAGGTTTTTCTACGTCTACAACCAGACAAACAAATGTCCCTCAAGCAAGCTAAGAAGGATAATAAAATATCACCAAAGTATTATGGTTTATACAAGGTGTTGCAAAGGGTTGGTACTATGGCATACAAATTAGAGCTTCCTATATCTTCTGGAGTGCACCCAATTTTCCATGTTTGATGTTTAAAGAAGGTTACAGGTGACAAGCTCCCAATTCAAACAATATTGCTAGAACTTGACGAGGAAGGAAAATTCATATTCGAACGTGAAGCAGTCACAAAAACAAGAACTCGAAATCTATGAAATCAATCAATTTCAGAGTATCTCATCAAGTGGAAGAACTTACCTGCTAAATATTCCACACGAGAGGATGAGAATTTTATACAGAAGCATCCAAAACTACTCAAGCATTGAGGACAACACTTTTTTGAAAGAGAGGGGCATGTTAGGCCCCTATAATACTATTGATTCCCCCATTATTATTTTCATTGTAGCCCCTTATTGTTATTGTTGTGCCCTTGTTGTCCCCATATTGTTATTATTGTGCCCCATAGAAGCCCACTATTGTTATTGTTGCACCCTTACACTATTATTGTTATGTCGACTTTGATTATATTATGACCCCTTAGAGTCCTATATATAGAAAGGAGGTTTTGTCATTTGGATCATCAAAAAGTTGTTCATTTGTGTAATGTAAAGGATGTTTCCCCCTCGAAGAGGTTGATTTTGAAGTCGTTGATCTATCTTTTCTTCTATGTTGTGAGTTGGTTGCATAACAAATTACCAAAACATAAAACATGGAGATCACAAAATAAAATGAACACAAAGATGTAGGCTCCAAGCCAGGGAAAAACCCCACAAGGGGGAAACCCAACCAACTTCTCTTATTATAGAATCAAATCAAATTTAGAAATCCAAGTCCCAAAAACCAAGACCAGGACCTCCCACAAGACTCAAGTCAGCTCTCCTTCAAGCAAGTCAAATCTAACAAATTCAAAGCTCATAAATGCCCTTCAAATTTGATCAAACCATGAATTTTCGACCCACTCAACAATTTGAAAGTTTGCATGTGTGGAAGATTCTAGGGAAAAAATCACAAGTTTCTCTCTCTTTTTACCTTCGATCTCTCTCCTTTGGTTTTCACTCTTCCTCCTTAGACTTTCACTGATTTTTCTCCTCTCTCTTGCACATAAATCAAAGTTGTGAAATGGTGTTACAATGAGGTCGAACTTCTCTTTATATATACACATTTAGGTGTTCGAAAAGGTGTCTTTCTGGGCCGAATTATCCAGGTAGAGCTAACTTAGTTTGTGGATGACAAATTGACCCTTTTGACTCAAATAAAATTAATTTTTCCTCTTTCTTACAAAAGTCCAAATGGCTCATGACAAATTTTCTTTTGTCTCAATAAACTAGAGCTAAAAATGCTTAACTAATGAATAATAATAATAATAATAATAATAATAATAATTTAATTTCTTCATTTTGCTTTTTACATTGATACATAATGATACTAATTTACAATGATAATTATGAAACTAAACTAGTACTATTTTCCAACATAAACTATTAACTCAAAGAAGCTATACTTAACCCCCCTTTTAATTACTAATTTTATAATATATTTTGTTTATTTTATTTTTTTATATTTTTAATGTATTAAAAAAATAAAAAAATTACATGCCCATATTTTTTTATGAACAAAACATACTTTAACTAGTTTTGATGGCCCAACTTTGAGAGGCAATATCTCGAATTCTACTATACCAAATGAGGAAAATGAGGGCTCGTTGGAAAGCTAACTCTGAGGAAAACAATATGACATCATCAAATAATGCAAATATAGGCATTTATTGCACCAAAAATTTAACAAGAATAAAGGATACAAATCTGAAACCAAAATTGATTTTCTGAGTTTGTTTTGTGAGAAATTTCTTTGGCTAGGAATATTTGTTGTCACTAATTCATTCCAAAATCATTCATGTTCCAATGAAATTCCATGATATTCCAGAGGAGCATAGGATTGATGTGTTCATAGGGACTTTAAAGGATAACATCCAACATGAGGCTTTCATTTGGGAACCCGATTCATTGGAGAAGGCATTCAGGTTGACAAGAAAAATTGAAAGCAAAATTATGGCAACAAGGAAGCCTACCACTCACAACTATAAATATTGAAGTGTTGTTTCCCCTGGCCTTCCACAACCTACAAGGTTGACACCGCAACAATTGGAAGAAAAAGAGCAAAAGGGCTTTGTTACAATTGTTATAGAAAATACACTAAAGGTCATAAGTGTGTTGAGAAGAAATTGTTTTAGATAGATTATGAAGAGGAGGAAAAAAAGTAACAACAAACGTCAAAAGAAGAGGATATACACCAAGAATCAACCCTAGAGAAAGAAGAAATGAATCTGACCATATATTGTAATGCATTGGCATGAATTACCACTCCTCAACCTCTCAATATAGAAGGACATATCAAGAAGAAAAAGGTAATAGTGTTGATTGATTCGGGTAGTACCCATAATTTTATTAATTGTAAGATAGCTAAGGAATTGAATTGCTTCCTATATCCCACACTAGGGTGTCAAGTGATGGTTGCAAATGGAGGAACCATATATTTCTTTGGAAAGTGCCATAATATCAAGCTATCAATGTGAGAATATGTATTTAATAATCCAATGCTTTCTATTCCAATGGGTGGTGTTGATGTTGTATTAGGAGTCCAATGGCTACAATCTTTGGGTATGTTAGCTTTTCAATTCAAGAACTTTTCTTGAATTTCTTTTTTTTTTGGAAGGAAAGGAAGTTGAATTAAGGGGTATCGTAGGGAAGTTGGGAAATACAATCAGCTCTAATGGCATGACAAAGCTTCTAAAGGAAGAATAACGGGGCGTAATTTCATAATTATGTTCACTAGAGGTTCCCACAATGAAATCATCTTTTTTTCCTCATCTCCAAAAATTATTGGACAATCATTCCAAGGTGTTTAAGACTCCCAAAGGCCTCCCACCTATTCGTGATCATGATCATGCTATTAATTTTATTCCAGGAAGTGTTCCTCCAAACATCAGGCCTTACAGATATCCCTATGCCCAAAAGAGTGAAATTGAATGTATGGTTGCAGAAACTCTAGAGGCTGGTATAATTCAACCTAGTCAAAGTTCTTTCTTTGCTCCAGTAGTATTGGTGCACAAGAAGGATGGATCATGGTGCATGTGCCCAAATTGTAGGGAGCTCAACAAGCTCACTATTAAATATAAATTCCCCATTCCTGTCATTGATCAATTATTGGATGAATTACATGGAGCAATTTACTTCACCAAGTTGGATCTTCATTCAAGATATCATCAAATTATAATGAAGACTGAAGACATTATGAAAGCAACATTTAGAACTCATGAGGGTCATTATGAATTTTTAGTCATGCCTTTTGGCCTTACCAATGCACCTTCTATATTTTAAGGTTTGATGAATTCCATTTTCAAACCCTTCCTTAGAAAATTTTTGTTAGTATTTTTTGATGATATACTAGTCTATAACCAGTCTTGGAAGGATCATGTTCAACATGTTGACAGGGTGCTCAAACTATTGGAGGAGAAACAATTATATGCAAAAACCATCAAATGTTTATTTGGAGAACAAGAGGTTGAATATCTGGGTCATATTCTATCTTAAGAAGGTGTTAAGGTAGACCCTAGCAAAATTAAAGCCATTAATGAATGGAAAATCCCCACATCCATAAAGCATCTGCTAGGATTTCTCGGGTTGACAGGGTATTATCACAAGTTAGTTAAGAATTATGGGAAAATAGCAACACTTCTTACAACATTACTAAAGAAAGATGCATTTTCTTGGACTGCAGAAGCAACGAAGGCCTTTGAACATCTTAAAGAGGCAATGTGCCAAGCATTGGTCTTATCTACACCAGACTTCACAAAAACCTTTATTGTGGAATGTGATGCCTCAAGAAATGGAATTGGTGTTGTTTTAATGCAAGAAGGAAGACTGGTTGCTTTTGAAATTCGTCCAATCAAAGGAAATTATTTACAAAAAGCTATTTATGAGAAGGAAATGTTGGCAATACTACATGTACTTAAGAAATGTCGACCTTGCCTAATGGGAAGACACTTCAAGGTAAAAGGGAATCATGATAGCCTTAAGTACTTTTTAAAACAAATATTATCTTAGAAGAGCATCAAAAATGGATCACAAAGATGTTGGGTTATGACTTTGAAATCATTTACAAAAAAGGGAAGCAAAATGTTGTTGTAGATGCAATCTCAAGAAAGGATGAGGATGTTAAAGCATTTCTTTGTTCCATTTATATCATCTAACCAAATTGGATAAATGAAGCAAGGGATGAATGGAAGAATGACGAAGAAGTGTAGGTACTCATTCAAAAGTTGCAACAAGATCCCAGTACATTTGACACGTTTAGTTGGAAAAATGATTCATTATGGTACAAAGATCACTTATACCTTTGTAAGAATTCCGTACTCCGACAAAATATTCTTATGGAATTGCACACCTCTCCCTTAGGGGGGAACTAGGGATTTTTAAAAACTTACCATAGGGTTAAGAAGGAATTTTTTTGGGATGGCCTTAAATATGATATTCAAAAGTTTGTGGCAGAATGTTTGGTTTTCCAACAAAATAAAGTTGAGACAATTAGGGTCTGTTACAACCTTATCCATTCCAAGTAAATGTTGGGAGGAGGTTTCAATGGATTTTATCACAAGTTTACCTAGGTCCAAAGGAAAGAATGTCATCATGGTGGTAGTTGATAGGCTTACCAAGAATGCACACTTTTGTGCATTATCTCATCCATTTAAAGCGAGTACAGTTGCCACTGCATTTATGGAAATAATTCAAAAGCTACATGGAAACCTAAAGATTATTGTAAGCGACATAGATCCCATTTTCATTGGAAATTTTTGGACCAAATTAGTTTCTTGTCTGGGCACTCAGTTAGCTCATAGCTCATGTTATCATCCTCAATTTGATGGGTAAATTGAGATGGCGAAAAAATGTTTGGAAGGATATCTTCGTTTCTTTGTATCTGATAAACAGACACAATGGGTCAAGTGGTTGCCTCTGGCTGAATGGTGGTATAATGCTTCCTTCCATATTGCAACAAAAATGACCCCATTTATGGTACTTTATGGATATCATCCACTGTCCACCACAACATCTTTAAGAGAAAATTCTAAGGTTCAAACGGTGGAATATCACATCGAGCATGAACAACAGGTTCTCCAACCCTTAAAGGATAACCTCACTTTGGCACATAATAGAATGAAACAACAGGCAGATCAACATTGCAGGGAAATAAGTTTTGATGTAGGTGACTAGGTTTTTCTACGTCTACAACCAGACAAACAAATGTCCCTCAAGCAAGCTAAGAAGGATAATAAAATATCACCAAAGTATTATGGTTTATACAAGGTGTTGCAAAGGGTTGGTACTATGGCATACAAATTAGAGCTTCCTATATCTTCTGGAGTGCACCCAATTTTCCATGTTTGATGTTTAAAGAAGGTTACAGGTGACAAGCTCCCAATTCAAACAATATTGCTAGAACTTGACGAGGAAGGAAAATTCATATTCGAACGTGAAGCAGTCACAAAAACAAGAACTCGAAATCTATGAAATCAATCAATTTCAGAGTATCTCATCAAGTGGAAGAACTTACCAGCTAAAGATTCCACACGAGAGGACGAGAATTTTATACAGAAGCATCCAAAACTACTCAAGCATTGAGGACAACACTTTTTTGAAAGAGAGGGGCATGTTAGGCCCCTATAATACTATTGATTCCCCCATTATTATTTTAATTGTAGCCCCTTATTGTTATTGTTGTGCCCTTGTTGTCCCCATATTGTTATTATTGTGCCCCATAGAAGCCCACTATTGTTATTGTTGCACCCTTACACTATTATTGTTATGTCGACTTTGATTATATTATGACCCCTTAGAGTCCTATACATAGAAAGGAGGTTTTGTCATTTGGATCATCAAAAAGTTGTTCATTTGTGTAATGTAAAGGATGTTTCCCCGTCGAAGAGGTTGATTTTGAAGTCGTTGATCTATCTTTTCTTCTATGTTGTGAGTTGGTTGCATAACAAATTACCAAAACATAAAACATGGAGATCACAAAATAAAATGAACACAAAGATGTAGGCTCCAAGCCAGGGAAAAACCCCACAAGGGGGAAACCCAACCAACTTCTCTTATTATAGAATCAAATCAAATTTAGAAATCCAAGTCCCAAAAACCAAGACCAGGACCTCCCACAAGACTCAAGTCAGCTCTCCTTCAAGCAAGTCAAATCTAACAAATTCAAAGCTCATAAATGCCCTTCAAATTTGATCAAACCATGAATTTTCGACCCACTCAACAATTTGAAAGTTTGCATGTGTGGAAGATTCTAGGGAAAAAATCACAAGTTTCTCTCTCTTTTTACCTTCGATCTCTCTCCTTTGGTTTTCACTCTTCCTCCTTAGACTTTCACTAATTTTTCTCCTCTCTCTTGCACATAAATCAAAGTTGTGAAATGGTGTTACAATGAGGTCGAACTTCTCTTTATATATACACATTTAGGTGTTCGAAAAGGTGTCTTTCTGGGCCGAATTATCCAGGTAGAGCTAACTTAGTTTGTGGATGACAAATTGACCCTTTTGACTCAAATAAAATTAATTTTTCCTCTTTCTTACAAAAGTCCAAATGACTCATGACAAATTTTCTTTTGTCTCAATAAACATTAGAAGCATGAATAAAATGCTTAACTAATGAAATCATAATAATATAATAATAATAATAATAATAATAATTTATATTTCTTCATTTTGCTTTTTACATGAAATACATATGATACAATTACAATGATAATTATGAAAACTAAACCTAGTTATATTTTCCAACATAAACTATTAACTCAAAGAAGCTATACTTAACCCCCCTTTTAATTACTAATTTTATAATATATTTTGTTTATTTTATTTTTTTATATTTTTAATGTATTAAAAAAATAAAAAAATTACATGCCCATATTTTTTTATGAACAAAACATACTTTAACTAGTTTTGATGGCCCAACTTTGAG
The DNA here is from genome assembly GCA_000404065.3 of Pinus taeda. Taxonomy (NCBI): domain Eukaryota; kingdom Viridiplantae; phylum Streptophyta; class Pinopsida; order Pinales; family Pinaceae; genus Pinus; species Pinus taeda. The sequence goes on along the minus strand of APFE031246419.1, from coordinate 84,727 downwards.
AGGCAATATCTCGAATTCTACTATACCAAATGAGGAAAATGAGGGCTCGTTGGAAAGCTAACTCTGAGGAAAACAATATGACATCATCAAATAATGCAAATATAGGCATTTATTGCACCAAAAATTTAACAAGAATAAAGGATACAAATCTGAAACCAAAATTGATTTTCTGAGTTTGTTTTGTGAGAAATTTCTTTGGCTAGGAATATTTGTTGTCACTAATTCATTCCAAAATCATTCATGTTCCAATGAAATTTAAATGAGAAGGAAAGGCAATCTTGGGTTTTATTTTATTAATTCATAATTTGTTAGTCTGTTTAGAAAATTGAGAATTTGAGTGTTGTCTATATTTTTTATTGGTTTTTAATTTTAATTTAATTTAATTTTTATTTTTGCAGAGTTTATTCCAAGGGATCAGGATTTGGAGCTTCAAAGTAGTAAGATTGGAGCAAAAAAAGAGAAAAGAGAGATTTTGTTTTCTAGCTCTGATAAATCAGGGATCAAAACTGGTTTATAACAATCTCCTCCTTGTAGGATCTGATTTTGTAAATTATAAATAAGAGCTCTGATGATGAGCCAAGGGTTCATTTTTTTTTTTTGGTTCTTTTGTTTTGTTTTTGTTTTTTTGTTTTGTTTTTTGTTTTTTGTTTTGTTTTTTTGTTTTGTTTTGTTTTGTTTTTTGTTTTTTGTTTTGTTTTGTTTTGTTTTTTGTTTTTTGTTTTGTTTTGTTTTGTTTGTTTGTTTTTGTTTGTTTGTTTTTGTTTGTTTGTTTGTTTGTTTTTTATTTATTTATTTATTTTTTTCTTGCATGTAAAGTATTTTGAGATTGGGGGTTTTGTTTCTGCTGTAGAGGTAGCTCCATTCTCTATGAAAAGAGTTGGTAGTCCTAGGAGGATTGTTGGAGAAATTCCTTGTAAATACAAAGCATGAGCTATACATGTTTATGATTGTATTTTAAATACTATTATCTATGAATATAGCCTTATTATTTTATGGTAGATTTGTGCCAATGATCAATGTTTTAGAATTATTGTTGACTATTCAAACTTCTATTTATTTGGTCAACTATATGATCCAATAATCACATAGATCAACCATTAATATTTTGATTGTATTTAAACAAAATTTTGAGTAACTATTTACTCAAAAAATTGTTATCATAAATCAATTTAAATGTCATTAAAAGTGTGTGAACTAATTCCATATTTTAATGGCTCAATTTTTATTATTTTAATCTCTAAAAAAATCATTTCTTGCACTAATAATATCAATTATAAGAACTACTTCAACAAATTGATATTAACCATTAAATTCATGTTCAATATCCATTATCTTTTAATCCTTGCACTTGGTATTTGGGAACTATTTCCTATATGCCGAGTTAAAGTAATTTTCTTTGTTTTTCTGCATTAGCAAGTAGGTATGCAGTTAGATTTAAATTTAATTCTCATTCTTTAAAAAGTATCCTTACGTAGGAGAAATACCTTTGGTGGCCTAGATGAGCTCTTATTTTAGCCCATTAAAAGACCATCTCCTTCAAGTGGCTGCAAGGAAAGACAAGTATTTCCTTTTTCTTGTTAGTACCAATAATTAAAATCATACATTAGTAGGCAAGATAATTAATTTATGCATTTAGATTAGTTTTAGGTTGAGGCATCAAGCCTAAAAGCAAGCGAAATCACCATCCCAAATGGATAAGGGTCTAATTGGGGCCTTGACTGGGTGATTTTCTAAATGTTGATGATGGTTTTTTTTTTTTATTTTTTTTTTTTTTTTTTTTTTTTTTTTTTATTTAATTTAATTTAATTTTATTTCTGGGTGATTTTCTAAATGGTGATGACGGTCTTTTTCTTTTTCGTCAACATTTTAGCGCTAGAAGAAGGGCCAAATCGGCAAGCTAACCCTTATGGTGTTATTTGTATTAATTCTTTTTATTTTTCAGTGGCTCCTTCCAAAATCCCTATATGGAGTTACATTTCCAGACGCACATGTTCCACTACTCCAATGAAGATAGTTAAAATCTTGTTGAAAAAGAAATTTATTGGTGATGATAAGATTTTTGTATGCGAACATATTTATAAATTTATTTAAAATTGTATCTCTCATGATATGTTTTAGAAGGATGTTAGATGCATGATTTTTACACTTCCTTTTAAAGGTAGCATAAGAAATGGTGTGAGACATTGTCGACCATGTCAATGCATTCCTAGGATAAATTTATTGGTGAGTTTTTATTATATTTTCAATATTATGATTTTGATAGATTATGTGATGAAATCAATAATCTTAAGACCCATTGAATCATTGGAAAGGTTTTCAATCAGATTTAATAGTATTTGCTATATAATTCCTTCAATAGAGTCTCCTTCTAGTACTGATTATTTCAGATATTTGATTTCTCTTCCTAACAATCAAGGGAAAGTGATTTATAATAATTTTTAATCATATATTGATTCTCATTCACCAAATGATTTAGATTTATATGTGAATTTCAAAAATCTAAAAATTGAAAATAATACTTCGAAGGAAGAGCATGAAACCTTTGTTAACACTCATTTGCCTACATCTTTATTTATTGAAGAGAAAATTTCTTATGAGGATAATGCAAACTTAGTCACCCATGAACAAAAGGGTATTTTAATGAAAGGTGAGGAAAGTTATTTTATTTCAAAGTTTTGAATCGACAACCATTAAATATGAAATTTGTGCTCAAAGCATAGATCAATCTTCCCATATAGCAACTGATGTTGTAGCATCATTTAGCACTCCTGTAGACTTGGTGCTCTTGTATGGCCTCTAGCACCTTTTTCCCATGCAGACTTGATCTTATATTAAAAACAATATTTTAAGTTCCATATGTGACTCTGCCCATTCAAAAGAACTTACGTACGTGGGTTCTATAACTACATACCCATGTATACCTCTTAAAATATGAAAAAATAAAATAATATGCTATTTTTTGGGAGGGGTTCACGGGTTTTATCGAGATCCCACCTACTAGAGCCCATAGCACAACTAAATTAGCTAATTTCTGGTAGTACTGTACACCCCTTGGGTAGGCCTAAAAGACATAAGAAAAGGGATATCGACATTAAACCCATTTTTCTCCGTTATCAAGTCTGTTATTCCCATGCGTCATGCACTCCCAGTCTCTATGGAAACCCTAGTTTCCTTTTAAGAAATGTTCATAATATTTATAACATCTCATTGCATTTTTTAGTGAGGTTGTCTTCATGGCTTGGACTAGATGGATCCGGAGGAAGGCTTTGTTGGTGCTTTGGCTTGGATTAGGTTGTACCTTTCCTGTACTTATTGTTGTTAGTCAATAAAGAATCTCATCGACTTGTTCTTGATATGTTATTGTATCATGAATAGAAATTTGTATGCTTATATATGATGATCTAACATATATTTTATGTATGCACATTGAATTATCTATCACATATTTGCTTCTTTGAATTGACTTGCAAGCTTCCTCAATTATGGAGGAAGCAAAGGGTTTGGACCCTATTGGAACATCTTCAAACATAAGACCTTCAAGTATGTTTCCAAGTCCACATTTAGTAATTCATATGTTTGGCATGCTTGCTTGACTGCTCTTTGTTGATTATCTTGTTCGACTCTGTTGAGGTTGTCAACCCTTACCTTAGGGAACTTTTCTTGCCAACAGAATTGGTGACTCCACTAGGGAATATCATCAAGTATTTCATAGAAGGGTTGTTATACTTTGTGGGTTTTGGTTTGTTGTTTCTTGATTTTTCTAGCCTTGTTGACTCTTAGGCAAACTGGTCATTCAGCTCGATCTCTTGGATCAGGGTTGTATTTTTGTTTTTTCCTAGTTTTCCATTTATACACATCTTTTATTGTAGACAGAAGTGCATATACGCGTTTTCATCCAAAGAAACCCATGTATATGCTAGTTTCTTCAGACCCAGTCACGTACATACACGGTTCTGGAGTCACATAGTCGTGTACAAATTAGAAAAACTGATTTTTTTTATTTCTGGATTTTATTGGGGGTTTTACCAAATTTGCTTGTGTCTTTCTAGTTTGAATGAGGCTTGAAATTATATTTTTATTAGATATTGTCGATTTCTTCTGTCTCTTTTGTGAAAATCCTACGTCAACCTAGGGTTTGTAGTTTTTGAATATTTTTAAACTTAAAGTTGGGTTTCATACTTTCTTTGAGAAGTGTTTGGTTGTTATGTTCTTTTGGGACAATTGGTTGTTCTTGAAACTTTATTATAACCCAATATTTTTTATTTCTTCTTTTACATTCTTGAAGTTGGCTTGTTCTTGCTTTTCATTGGTTGTTTAAGAAAAGTGTTTGCAATTCTTGGGCAAGTGAGAGATTTTAGTTTATGAAATCTTTCTGATTTCCATAATTTCTTGTATCTTCCTGACCAATTCACTCAAGGTGTTTTAGTCTCTTGTTTAGATTAACCTTTTAATTTTTTGGATTTTTAATGACTAGTGAGATTTGAGTCTCTTTCTTGTTGGTTGTCTTGAATTTGAGACTTGCTTTCACTTTCTGAAACTTTTAGTCTTTAAATCCTTTAAAGAAAAAGAAAAACATTTTCTTTGTTGTTTTTGTAGTCTTTTGGATTTTGGCAAATGTGTGAATTCTTATTATAAGGTTAACATTCCTTTTTGCTTTGAAGAGTGATCTTTATCTCAGGATTTGCTTCTCTTTACTTCTTGAATTGGCCTTTACCTTTGTGATCACATTTGTTTACCTTTAAGTCTCTTTTTGAATCTTGCATTTGCATACTAGTGTGCATGGGTTAGATGCATTATAGACACGATTTAGTCCTTTTTGTTAGTTTTTGAATGTGTGAGTGCTTGATTTAAAAAAAATGAGTTTGCTTTATTGAGTTTCACGTAGAACCTTTGTAGAAATAACTTTTCATTGAAGAAAATGAGTTGCATTTTCATGTAGCTTTGGTTTTCTATTTATTTCTTTCACATCAAAACACCATCAGTTGCACTTCCATTCCCATATGTCCTAATAACAACCAATTAAAATAAGCACTTAATTAAAATGAACTAGAATTTTTATTTTTGTTATAGCAACATCAACTAGTCTAGGGCATTTAGGGCCTTGTAATAGATGCGTGGAGAGTAAACTCTCCAAGGCCACTTGAGATGAAAGTATAGAATTTTACTAAAGAGTGGGAATCCAGTATCGTTAAGCTGTCCAGGAAAGCTCTTCTAACACTTGAGTTAAGCATGAGGACACGTGAAGATAAGGAAAGAGAGATACCCACTCTCCTACTTATTGGATCACATGCCCACGACTGTTCCACCTGGCTTCTGATCATGAACTGGTGACCTTAGTTTCCTTTCCTAGGGATCACACAAGTGATTGCGGGGGGGGGGGGGGGGTCCCGTGGTACCTAAGGTAGACGTTGCATCACTTTCATAGTACTTCTAAAGGGTGCCCTTACGAAGCTTGGGTACTTGCACCAACAAAGGCTATTGTCTGGATGTCATCGTAACTTCTTATGATATCTTTGTTGGTAGGTTTGGGCCCTTATTGTAGCACCGTCCTTGCACATCTACCCAAGTAATCGGCCAACTAAGGTAAACATGTGATGAGAAGTTACTATGATATGATTCGACCTCCTAAATCACCTTAAGGAAGTGGAACCGATGGAATCACACCATACAAACCTTCCACATCAAGAACAAGACTCTTAGGAACCATCCCAACCTCTCAGGTAACTAGCCCCTGAGTCCCAATGAGTTTTTAGACCAATTAACCCCCGGACGCTCCCATGATATCGGCATGCCTATGTCTAGAAGGCTTTGGAAACTTCCACAACATGGTATGCTAGTGTTTAGGGACTATTTTTCTCAGTGTTGTGCAAGCATCCTCAGGATTCGAGCCACATTTTCAGGCCCAAAGCCCAAGTCATTTCCCATAATTCAATGATACCTTAAGAACAAAAAGATAACAATGTAATGATGATACAAATGCAATTACTTGAACAAGGGATTGACTGGACCCCTACTAGCCATGACAAGCATTTCGTTAAACATATCACAATTATGTAATCTATAGGTTTAAATAATAGATCTGAGCATAGGGGTCCCATACTCATTTGAGAATCACTAAGAAGCATTGATGCCTCAACACATTTTCTACAATTTCATCCATTAGGCTATAGATACATTTTTCGTTCATTTACAAGTGAAAACATGATGAGAGGCATACATAGCCACTGTCATAATACATGTTCATAACCAACACAATAACAACAAAAATATCAAGGATACATTAGCCATATAATACAAATATAAACCAGTATAATACTCATGAAATAACAAGGAGAGTTAACCTCATATTAATGATGCAAAGTCCAATCCGGTATGGGACTACCACGTTTGACTTGACCGTAGACATGGAAGAGCCAAAAATATCTTCAGCTAGTCACCCTCGTGCCATATTCCAAGCATGAATGTGGGATCTCATAAACACATCAATCCAAAACCATCCAAGGCTTCTAGAGGCCATCCACCTCAACCCATCAAACAATGATTCCATCCCATAGTCTGATATCACAAGACCATCATCAGATTGGTCTCTACCCAAGCCTTCCAGGGCGCCTGTTTTTTTGTTCTAACTCGACTTCTAGGACTAGTAACTCAACCCATGGTTGTTGCCGGGCTCTAGAACGTTTTTCCAACCAAGGCTCTAGGACTAGTAACTCAACCCATAACTTTTTCTAGGTTTCCAGAGCGTTTATCCAACAAGGACTTTTAGGACTAGTAAGTCAACCCACCAAGGGATTTTAGAGCGTTTTTCCAACCAAGGCTTCCAGGACTAGTAACTCAACCTAAGCTGATTCAGGGCTTCCAGAGCATTTGTCCAACTAAGGATCTAGGACTAATAACTCAACCCAAGACATTATCGTGCTTCCATGTCATTTATCCAACCAAGGCTCTAGGAACTAATAACTCAACCCAAGCTAAAGGAAACATGAGAACTAACCAGAAAAATAAAGAAATGAACCACAACACCATGGCTATCCAAGAAATGGCAAGGCTAGGAAAATCCACTGTGAATAAAGGAAATACTCCATGCCAATGACATATCATAACCAAGAAACTACATGCATGTGCCATGCATGCCAAAACTAGTGACGAAAACATACATGCAACTCGATACCTGCAAGAAAAACCCACTGTAGTTGATGATCCTGATGTCCTCTCGCACTTTCCTACTCTTCCTTTACCTTCTTGTGCCAAACTCCAAGTATGCCACACTCTCCAAGAGTGCTCTAAGAAAACTCTAAGTGTCCAAGATTATGAGAGAGAGAGAATAGAGGAGAGCTCCACCAAAACCTGTCAAAAAGCCTGAGCCAAAATCTTACACTGACCAAACCTGCCCAATGATCCTCAGAAGCCTTTATATCAATGAGGTCTCTATTTTATTCATTTTCCATTATTTTCCTTCATTTTCCTCCTCACATACAACCTATGACCTTCCACTTTCCTTTTCTTTTAATTTCCTTTATTTTCATAAATAAAATGCCAATTAATGCCTCATGCCTCTCCAAAGCCTTTGCCAATTTCCTTAGCCATAATAAACCAAAAAGAACACCCACTAGGATGGTTTTCCCACCATTTAGCTTGGAATATGTGTCCCATGACCATGATATTATATATTTTACATAGATTTTTAACTTGGATTGTTATAGAACCCTCCCCCTTGGGGGAACACCATCCTTAGTGTTCAATGACACCTATAACCAACAAGATTGCTGAAAACAAAAAATACTGCTGATGGAACTTTATAACATAGCTTGTTGTAGTATTTACAATGAAATCCTGCCGAAAACATGACAAACATACAGTTTAATGGAGATTTATAACACAACTCATTACGATATTACAATCCACATATACTTATACATATTTGCTTCAACCAAGAAATAGCCATATTATCTATGGAGCTTTATAAATCCATCTCGATACAATATTTATAGTAATATACGCATATACACATATACACATATGCACATTTTCTCGACTAGCAAATAAAAGGATACAATGCCTACATCGCAACAAGAGAATTCAAAGGCTCACACCTCCACCCTCAAGTAATACCAAGATTCATCTCCTTCCCAGGAAGTCCAGAATCCACTGCAAAGTCAAAGTTGCATCCAAATTATTTATAGCGCTACAATCTTGTGCAACTTGTCTTCTTAGTGAACAGTTACCGACTCATTTTTCCAAGGCACACTCCCAATGTGTATCTCATTCCATTTGGTAATGCTAATGACCAAAACAAATCCATCCTCAACCTTCCCTTCTCTGCTACACAGTCCCTGGGCAATCCATTCACCCCCTTCCATGCAGTCACACACCTTCCAAGTTCCATTGGCACCCCCATCCCAGGTATTCCATCCCTTAGCAAGTCTTCCTCGGATCGGAAGATACAAAAACCAAGGCATATCCCTACCTTAAAACGATATTCCGGTCATAGCATGTTCATGGCAATCAATGGACATTATCAAGTACCAATGTCCCACGATGGCCATGCTCCTGAATTATTTAACAACATACTGCTACCTGTTCCAATTCCTTTTTCTATTGTTGCTAATGCTTGTTATCAGTTTCGACCACTCAACCAGACATTTCATGCTTTCCTGTAAAAAACACATAATTTCCATTAGATTCAAAATAAATGAAATAACTTCAAATCATACCTCATTGGTGGCCCATCAAGAAGGTACGCTTGTAATCCTATTCGCTTCCTTTCACAACAAGTCAAACTATCATCTTGGACCAAATCATCATGTATAAACATATCACATCAGGTTAGCTCAAAACACAACCATCATAGATAAAAATCATAAATCAATGTAACCATCAGCAACTAGAATCATAGATCACATGTAATCATCATAGACCAGAATCATAAATCACATGCATAATAAAAATGAAATAAAATACTGATACTTATCCTTTAATCAATCCCTAGCTTCTACGTTTGTCTTTATTCCGTACACACACCAGATCGATTGCCACACCTGAAAAACACCCAATTCCTTCTCTCAACCATGTACACATACACATAGTGTGCATCACACACATACAACCACACATGGCATACAACAACATTCAATACATTCACCTACACCTGACATATAACACATACGCCTACACCTAGTGTACAACACAACACAATACATATGCCTACATCCGGTCTACACCACCACACAATACATACACCTACACCCGATGTACGAAACAACACAATACATGCATACACCTACACCTCTTGTGCAACACAACACTTATACGTGCACAAAGTACAACACAATGAATACACATGTCATGATACCACAACTACACAATGCACATTGTAACAACCTTGGTGAAAAGTTCATGTAATAAAAGTTAGTAAAGGAAAAATAAGACCACGGTTAAGGGACACTTATTCCAAGCTGAATTTTGGGAAAATATATCCTAGTGGGCATCACTAGATGTGTGTTTTGGCTAAGGAAAATTGGAAAAGGCTAAGGCAAAGATATTAAAAGGAAAAAAGACATTCTTGGCACATTTATTTACGAAAATAAAGGAAATTAGGAGAAAAGGAAGGTGAAAGGTCACTGCATGTGAGGAGGAAATTAAAGGAAAATAATGGAAAATGAAGATATTAGAGGCCTCATGCATAAAAAGGCTTCTGAGGATCAGTTCATGGCTTTTTTAAAGTTCAAGTTTGGATCTCTCTCACTATTCACTCTTTCTCTCACTCTTGGTCATTTAGAGTTTTCTTGGAGCACTCTAGTTTTGGAGCAAAGGAAGGATAAGCAAGAAAAGCAAATGAAAAGCAAGCAAGGATCAAGGAAGGAAAGCATGATCAAGAAACTTCAACATGAATACTTGTAGGTAACCTTTTGCATGTGTAATTTCCTAGATGGTTTGGACATGCATGGTTTTGCATGTCAGTGTATGGTTCTCTTGCTGTCGGTGGCATGGTTTTGCATGTCAGTGTATGGTTCTCTTGCTGCCGATGGCATGGTTTTGTTGGGTTATGATAGTGGTTTTTAGCCTAGCCAAGGATTTTTTTGGATGCCATGGTATGTTGGGATGTTTATTTCAGTTTTGGAACTTTGGTTTGTCGGATGGATTTCGAAATCCGGGGTGGAGGTGATCTCAAGGCTCATTCCTAAAGGCCTAGGAATCCCTTGACCGGTTTTGGCAGGATACACAAGAAAGCCTAAGGGAGTAGTCTCAGTTTAGGGCCTAGTGATCTAGGTTTGGATTGCGGTAAAGCCTGAGAGACAAGGAGATAGGAAATTCCTCAAGGATAGTGATGGATTCCGGATGGAATTCCAAGTTTTGTTCGGTTATGATCGGAGCATCGGTCTTGGTGCGATCACGGTTTGATGAGGGTGGAGGTGGTTTAACCTCTAGATTCCCTTGGTTGTTCTTGGATTGGTTGTTCTATGAGATCTCGCATTCATGCTTGGAATATGGCACGAGGGTGACTAGATGAAAGAGAGATTTGGTTCAGCCATGTCTATGGTTGGGTGGTATGTGGAAGTCCCGAACTTGGTCAAATTTGCCTATGATTAATAAAAGCTAAGTTATCTTACTTTTGCACTGATTTATATGTGGATTTAATGGCTATCATGTCTTTGATATTTACATGGTTTAATGCCGGTTATAAGCATGGTTGTGTGATTGGTTTATGTCATGGTTATTTTATGTATTTACTTGTAATTGTTAAATGGATGGATGCAAGACCTAATTGATGATCTAGTAGTTCAATGGAGAAGGAGGTGATCCTTTTGATAATGTTTCATAAGTTGTTTCAGTCATCTATGCTCTGTCTTATATCCTAGACATGTAGGTTGCATTAATGCCAAGTGTTTGACAGAATGTCAGTCTTGGTTGGGGATGCTAAAGCTTAGTCCTAAGGGTGATTTTTGATTGATCAACATGGTTATCATGTTTCTAATGATTTCTAAAAGTTACAACAAGTTTTGGGCAAAGGCCAGGATTCTGGGTTAGAAAAGTGGCTCAAATCTTGGGGTCATTGGCACATAACTGGAAATTTTTTGGACCATAGTCACTGGCAAGCAGGCTTATGAGAGCGAATTTAGGTTTTTGGTCGCTCCCTTGCTAATAGCATGAGAGAGAATATGGCCTAAAAGCTACAGAATAGCAGTGGGACCTAGGGACAGGCTGTCTAAGTGGCTGACTTGTCTCTTGAGGGGTGTTTTGATGATGCTGGATGATTGTAAGTGATGTTTTGTCGATTCCACTTCCTTAAGGTGGCATAGGAGGTCGAATTTGATCACAATAGCCTCTCTTCTCATGTTTACCCTAGTTGGCATGGTTACTTTGGGTAGACCTTAGAGGGGGTGTTACTCACATACATAGTACCACATGCCCGGAACACAACATGTACAACATGCACACAATACTACATGTACACCAGTACCATATGTACAAAATGTACACAGTACCACCTGTACAAAACACCACCTGCACAATGTGTGCACAACATCACGTGTACATGACAACACCTACAAAACATGTACAAAATGCCACATGTACATCATACCACCTGTACAACATGTACACAACACCACATGCACGACATGTACACGACACCATATGCACGATATATACACAAAACCACTTGCCACACAACACCACATGTACAATATGTACACGACACTACATGCTCACAACACCACTTATACAATCATGCACACAACACCATATGTACATAGAACCACATGTGTACCATGCACACAACACTCTATGTACATAGCACCCTATGTACACAACATTGCATATCCAACATGCACACAACACCATATGCACACAACATCGCATATCCATCATGCGCATAGTATATTATATACACAACACCGCATATTCAACATGTACATAGCACCATCTATACCCAACACTGCATATGCAATATTCACACAACACTATCCGTACCACCCGATGCATAACATTTCATAAATAGTATGTACACACACTATATATACACTATTATATACCTAGGGGGTATAATATGGGGTAGAAAGGGAGGTATCCAAGGGAATAATGTAATAATGGGATGGGCCATAGTAATAATTAAGGTGGTTAACCCGTATCATGTAAGGGACCACAAGTAATTAGTAATAATATAATGGGCCCATGGTATTAGATAGATGGTATTGAGGGAACCATGGTAATGACCCATGGTATTGTATGTATGAGGCCTATATAGAGGTTAGAGACTCTACATTGAGAGATGTCAAAGATTATTGTATGAACAAGCATATGGCTTGTGGAGTGTTCTCCTTCCTTAAGGAGTGAATGTATGGTGTTTCCCTACCTTAAGGGTTTGACATTAATAAAGTGAAGCATTTCTAGATATTTCTATCTTCTTTTTTCTTGGGTTTATTTGTATTGTCTTATATTCTCATATCAGATCTATAACAAATGGTATCACAGCACTTTCTTGGGCAAAAGTAGAGAATTTTTTTTTAATTTTTGCAGGAACTTTCTGGGGTGGCGAGTTTGCAGATCAGATCTGTACATTTTGGGGAAAAATCTACAAAATATAATTGCAGATCTAGATTGTTTGTGAAAAAATACCCAAGTTCAGAAAAAAAATCGGCCGAATCAGAGTCCGAATGAGGGAGATATTGCTGACCTAAAAATCAGTGGTGTTGTAGACAATTTTTCGAGGCAACGAGTTTGCGGCGTAGATCTGGACGCCCTAATGCAAAATATGTAGAATCTAATTGCATATTTGGATTCTTTGTGAAAAAATACCCTATTTCAAAAAAAAAAATCAGTTGAATCGGAGCCTGGATGAGGGAGATATCACTGATTTAAAATCAACTATTTTTTAGCAATTTTTTGTGACGGCGGGACAGTTGCAGCGTGGATCAACAATTCCAATGCCTAGATCAGGAACCACATGAGAAGATGCAAAATGATGGTTTCATTTCTGAAAACAGGTCATAATAGGGATTCTAAGAAATATTGACGGAATTGTGGCCATTTAAAATTGTAAGTGAGTTTTTCCCAAACCCTCTTCATGGAGAGGCTATGTTTTGCAGGAAAAGATAATGGTCCTACTATTGAAGAATTCATACAGAGACAAAAGTCCACACATGGGACACGTTGGAAGATTCCAGTGGTGCTTAATATGAAAGATGAGGCTGACAAATGGTGGTTATCACTTGACCACAAGCAGTTGACCAAACTTTCAGATGTAGAATTTGAAAGAGTCCTTTTAGACAAATGGTCTCAGGATAGAAAAAAGGAGAATGAGACACGTAAGAGGTTATTTTCTATGGGTGTCTCTTTATTGCAGGTTCATGGATTGATTCAGAAGGAGACAATCATTATGTCTATAAATCCGAGTTGCAAGCAAAATCTCATAAATGTCAACTTCGCAAAAAAATTGCAAGTGCCAGCAAAACACATTGAAAACACACAAGTTGATGATTAGGATGTTCAAGTGTATACGGATTTGAAGCTTTCTATGGATAAGTATGTGTTGCATGGTGAATTTTATAATTTAGATATGGATAACATGGATGTTGTTTTGGGATATCCTTGGATGGAATCCGTGGGTACTATCAATATTAATGTGCAGAAGAATTTCCTGAAGCTCTGGTATAAAAAGAAGAAAATTACATTGCAGGATATTTCCATTAAGACCCAAGCAGAGACTATGGAGATAGAAGCACAAAGCTCTAATGACACTTACACATCAGATGATGAGCAATTGATGGTCGACAATCAAACACAAACAGAGGCGGAAGCAGAAAAGGTTACATGTGCTGATACATCAGATAAGGGCTCAGTGGTTGAAGTAATATTGGCAGATAAGACACCACAGCAGGCACCACAACATGCACCAGATAACAGTTGGGCTCTAGTAAGGGGTGAATTAAAGAAAAAGACACCGTGGGTTAAAACTTCAACATATCATCACCCACATCAACCCACAAGACAACAACCAACAAGATGGGAACCAATTAGCCACAAGGAAAACAACCCTCGCATGACAGATAGAGAGAAGCGAAGATCCACCTATTGCACATCAACACAGAAGAGCTACCATGGTCAACTTCCATCTCAAGCGAGCGAGGCACCAGCGAGATAGAGGGTTCACCTTTCTCTTGGATGGCTAGATGCACGTGCATGGTACCAATGGACTACTCTTTTGAGTAGATCTTATTATTTATGTTCTTCACATGTTTTGGGGATGAAACATGTTAAGGGGGATGGAATATTATATAACTAGGGGGGATAATATGGGGTACAAATGGAGGTACCCAAGGGAATAATGTAATAATGGGATGGGCCATAGTAATAAATAAGGTGGTTAGCCCGTATCATGTAAGGGACCATAAGTAGTTATTAATAATATAATGGGCCCATGGCATTAGATAGATGGTATTGAGGGAACCATGGTAATGACCCATGGTATTATATGTATGAGGCCTATATAAAGGCTAGATACTCCACATTGAGAGATGTCAATGATTATTGTATGAACAAGCATATGGCTTGTGGAGTGTTCTCCTTCCTTAAGGAGTGAATGTATGGTGTTTCCCTACCTTAAGGGTTTGACATTAATAGAGTGAAGCATTTCTATATATTTCTATCTTCTTGTTTCTTGGGTTTATTTGTATTGTCTTATATTCTCATATCAGATCTATAACAGATGGCGTGGATGCATTCAATTGCAAGAAATGTGCATGCAACAACAAGGTAAGGTAACTAGTGTATTGTTATGTTTATTTATGCATTGATAGTTATGTGTTTATGGAAATATGATGCAGGGGATTGCATGGCAAAGAGACTTCCATGAAATTTTGAAGAGGTCTCAGGTTGATATTTTCTTTGGAAGCACTGGGAATCATGGGTATTGATTCATGGTGTCCGTTGAGAGTCTTGTCATTTTGATTCTTTGTGATTTGTTTGCGCTTGATTTACAACATTTTTTTATGTCTAGTGTATGGCCATACCAATTTGTTTGTGATGTCGTATTGCTATTGGTTTTCATGGGTTTCTCTTATTTTCTTCTTGTTCTTTCCTTTTATGTTTTGATTCTTGGGAAAATAGGAAAGTTAATGGAGCTCAGGAAGAGTTGAATGACACCTAGTAGGTAAAGTAATACTTCAATGAAGGTGGTGCATGTATAAGGGTAGTTAAAGGCAAGAGTATAATAGCCAGTTGGATTGGTTGGGTCCATTGGTATAAATGGATGATTGCAAGATAGTCATGAGAAAAGTAAACAAGAAAGGTAAAGTGAATGGATATGAGGCATCTGATTTCTTGGCTATGTTGGGAATGGTTGTGCTCAATATTGTGCATGTTGTGCATGAATAAAGGAAGTTCTCTTAACCTTGACTTTGTGATATTTGGTAATTATGTTGTGATCATGTTTATGCTAATATTTATATATATGCATGTATATATGTATGTATGTCATTGTCTGAAAGGATCATGATTGTTTTATTTTGATGTGTGTGTATATATATACATATACACATATATATATATATAATATATATATATATATATATAATATATATATATATATATATATATATATATATATATATATATATATATAAATATACTGTTGTTTGACAAGGTCATCAGGAATCGTTCTTGTGGAGGAGTGATCTCTTACACAGGTAAATGGCATGAAGATATTCCTAGTTCATGAGGAATTAAGTGGGAAGAGTAGCCTGATAAATCTCTGAGGTTAGTATCATGTGGATATGAATTGATATTATGTGATTATAATATGTCTATGTTTATGCTATGGACAAGATAATGCAGAGATATACATCAACGAAATGAAAGCAATGTGATCTGCGGCATGATGGTACAAGCATGGATAAGACACTGGAAGCAAGGTTGCTTGGTAGATATAGTGTGGTTTTGGATGTGCGGTATACTACTCTTGTGCATATGTTGTATATGTTGTACATGTTGCACCTGCGATGTTGTGTGCATGCGGTATTGTGTATGTTATATACCTAGGGGGGATAATATGGGGTATCTCCCTTTGTACCCCATATTATCCCCCCTAGGTATATAACATTAGAGACTCCACATTGAGAGGTGTCAAGGAATATTGTATGAATAGGCATATGGCTTGTGGAGTATTCTCCTTCCTTAAGGAGTGAATGTATGGTGTTGTCCTACCTTAAGGGTTTGATCAATACAGAAGCATTTACCTATAATTAGATCTTGTTATTCTTGGGTTTATTTATATTATCATATATTTTTAGTTCATATCTATAACAAGTGGTATCATAACACTTTCTTGGGCCAAAGTGGAGATTTTTTTTTAAATTTTTGCAGGATTTCTGGGGCGGCGAGTTTACAGATCAGATCTATACATTTTGGGGCAAAATCTACAAAATCTAATTGCAAATATGGATTATTTGTGAAAAAATACTCGATTTCAAAAAAAAATCGGCCGAATCGGAGTCTGGATGAAGGAGATATTGCTAATCTAAAAATTAGTGGGGTTGTAGACATTTTTCGGGGCAACGAGTGTGCAACATAGATCTGTACGTTTTGGGGAAAAATCTGCAAAATATAATTGCAGATCTGAATTATTTATGAAAAATACCCAATTTCAAAAAAAAAATCAGTCGAATCAGAGTTCGTATGAGGGAGATATCGCTGATTTAAAATCAACGTTTTTTTTCAGAAATTTTGGTGATGGCGGGAGAGTTGCAGCGCGGATCTGAAATTCCAGTGCCTAGATTAGGATTTCTACCACATGAGAAGATGCAAAATGATGGTTCCGTTTCCGAAAACAGGTCATAATAGGGATTCTAAGAAATATTGATGGAATTGTGGCCATTTAAAATTGTAAGTGAGTTTTTCCAAACCCTCTTTATGGAGAGACTTTGTTTTACAGGAAAAGATAATGGTCCTACTGTTGAAGAATTCATACAGAGACAAAAGTCCACACATGGGACATGTTGGAAGATTCCAGTGGTGCTTAATATGAAAGATGAGGCAGACAAATGGTGGTTATCACTTGACCACAAGCAGTTGACCAAACTTTCAGATGCAGAATTTGAAAGAGTCCTTTTAGACAAATGGTCTCGGGATAGAACAAAGGAGAATGAGACAGGTAAGGGGTTATTTTCTATGGGTGTCTCCTTATTTCAGGTTCATGGATTGATTTAGAAGTAGACAATCATTGTGCCTATAAATCTAAGTTGCAAGCAAAATCTCATAAATATCAACTTGGCAAAAAATTGCAAGTGCCAGCAAAACACATTGAAAACACACAGGTTGATGATGAGGATGTTCAAGTGTATAAGGATTTGAAGCTTTCTATGGATAAATATTTGTTGCATGGTGATTTTTATACTTCAGATATGGATAACATGGATGTTGTTTTGGGATATCCTTGGATGGAATCCGTGGGTACTATCAATATTAATGTGTAGAAGAAATTCCTGAAGCTCTGGTATAAAAAGAAGAAAATTACATTGCAGGATATTTCCATTAAGACCCAAGCAGAGACTATGGAGGCAGAAGCACAAAGCTCTAATGACACTTACACATCAGATGATGAGAAGTTGATGGTCGACAATCAAATACAAATAGAGGCGGAAGCAGAAAAGGTTACAGGTGCTGATACATCAGATAAGGGCTCAGTGGTTGAAGTAATATTGGAAGATAAGACAACACAACAAGCACCACAACATGCACCAAATAACAGTCAGGCTCCAGTAAGGGTGAATTAAAGAAAAAGACACCGTGGGTTAAAACTTCAACATATCATCACCCACATCACCCCGTAAGACAACAACCAACAAGATGGCAACCAATTAGCCACAAGGACAACAACCCCCACATGACAGATAGAAAGGAGCGAAGATCCACCTACTACACATCAACATAGAAGAGCTGCCACAGTCAACTTCCATCTCAAGCGAGCGAGGCACTAGCGAGATTGAGGATTCACCTTTCTCTTGGATGGCTAGATGCACGTGCATGGTACCAATGGACTACTCTTTTGAGTAGATCTTATTATTTGTGTTCTTTCCATGTTTTGGGGACGAAACATGTTGAGGGGGGTGGAATGTTATATACCTAGGGGGGATAATATGGGGTACAAAGGGAGGTACCCAAGGGAATAATGTAATAATGGGATGGGCCATAGTAATAAATAAGGTGGTTAACTCGTATCATGTAAGGGACCACAACTAGTTAGTAATAATGTAATGGGCCCATGGTATTAGATAGATGGTATTGAGGGAACCATGGTAATGACCAATGTATTGTATGTATGAGGTTTATATAGAGGCTAGAGACTCCACATTGAGAGGTGTCAAGGAATATTGTATGAATAGGCATATGACTTGTGGAGTGTTCTCCTTCCTTAAGGAGTGAATGTATATTTTTGCCCTACCTTAAGGGTTTGATCAATAAAGAAGCATTTACCTATATTCAGATCTTGTTATTCTTGGGTTTATTTATATTATCATATATTTTTAGATTAGATCTATACCATGGGCCCATTATATTATTACTAACTACTTGTGGTCCCTTACATGATAAGGGTTAACCACCTTATTTATTACTATGACCCATCTCATTATTTAATTATTCCCTTAGGTACCTCCCTTTGTACCCCATATTATCCCCCCTAGGTATATAAAACATGATCATCTCAGGAGTCTGATCCAGAAACCCCTAAGAGCCCACAAAGATTTGTTTTATATCATCTAAATCTATTATTTGATCCATTTGTGATATCTCCTCAACATCCTTATAGTCCATACGATTAACTGGGTGTTCCTTTGGAGTTATCTCCTCGTCCATCTCAGATTCCTCCTCGCTAACTATTTCCACCTATGGCTTCAGAAGGTGAGATTCCAATCTCTCCTCGAGGTCCTCCGGAAGTCTTTGCTACTCACACTCCTAATGTTGATAATGAATCCAAATATGACTTTCCTCTAGAAGGTTTTCCTTATGTAGGAAGAGTTCCATCTCAACGGCCTCTTGAAAAAAATGGGCCTATGCTTCTAGATTGTTATACAACCTTGGCTCAATTAGTTTCAAGAACTCTGAGTACTTCTTATTTATACAAAAATCCAATAAATAATCAAATTCTATGCCTACTTCTGGTCCATTTATTCATAATGTGCTCTCTCAGATTCCTATGCAAACTTTCATTACTTCATTTCCGATTCAACCGACGATTCCATCACAACCGTTACCTTCATTTCAACCTTCTATTCTGGTGCAACCAACAGTTTCAGTTTATACAACTGTAAGTTCCCCAGTCTCCCCATCAAGTGGACAAAATGTACAATGCCTCATTCACAACTTGGGGGGGAAATCCAAACTTCCCTCTTGTGTCAGGTGGAACTCATGTAAGTGGATCACAACCTCACAGGGTTGGAGCGGGTAAACCTAATCCTAGTGGTATTCCTAATCTCATTGATCCATCCAGGGAGGGTAATATCTAGTATCAATAGCCTTACATGACACAGATACCTCTCCAATAGTCTTATGTTCCATATGGTTCACAAACACTGCAAAATCCAACTTATGTTCCACAAGCTAGTCCTCATGTGCAATCTAGTCAAAATCCTATTCCCGGTGCATATGGTCAAATCCCAATTGGAACTCATCAGTACTAATAGGGAATCCCTCAAGGAACTGTTCAACAAGATTTATTGCAACAAGGGCAGCCTTTACAACAGCAAGGGAAACCTTTGTAGTAGCAATCGTTGTAGTAGTAGCCTTTACAGTAGTTTCAACAGTCTTTGCAAAAACAAACGCAGTTTGTCTAACAACCCAACCAACCCTTGTATCCACAAGGTCAACCATCGCAATAGCAAGGTCAACCCTTACAACAGCAAGGTCAAACTGTTAGGTCCCTATACTACTAGTGTAACCCCTTATTGTTATTAGTACAACCACCTTATTATATTGGTGTGCCCATGTAGTCCCCATATTGTTATTATTGTTATGTCAGCTCTGATTATATTATGACCGCTTAGACTCCTATATATAGAAAGGAGATATTATCATTTGTATCATCCAAGAATTGTTCATTTGTGTAATGTAAAGGAGGTTTCCCCCTCAAAGAGGCTTATTTCTAAGGCGTTCATCTATCTTTTCTATCTTTTTGTGAGCTGGTTGTATAACATTTGGTATCAGAGCTTTGGATTCTAGGGTTTCGCTACTCCAAATAGGTCATCATGGAATTTTCACTATAACTTTTTTCTGTGATGTTTCAGAAGTGAAAAAAAAACCCATTTGAGATGAAATCTTGCTGAACCTCGGGTCTAAATTTCATATCTTGTTTCACTGTATTTTTGGAGATATGATCTGAGGAAGTTAGGGTTTTTGCAAGCTCTAAAATTTCATCTAAAACAGATCATCGTGGAATGTACCCTATAATGCTATCTCTAAAAAGTTTCAAAAGCTAAAAAAGAAAAAACCCATTTGAGATTAAATTTATCTGAACCTCAGCTCTGAATTTTAGATCTTGTCTCGATATATTTTCGGAGATATAATCTGAGGAAGTTAGGGTTTTTGCAGACCCCCGAATTACATTGCAAACAAGTCACACTGGGAAAATTGTCATAACTTTCTCTCTGAGCATCAGATTAAATTTTCGTAAGAAGTTGTAGAAAGAGGATAGACTATAGTTTTCTGGGTACCATTTTCAGAACCTAAGGTTGAAACAGTGACCCGCGGCACGTCGTACAAGTTCTCTCTACTGAATAAGTCTATGCTCAGGTCATCGTGGGAGATTTGGAATAACTCTTCATTCGGGAATCCAATTGCGATCAGACTTGTGGAGTTACACAGAAGACTTAGAGGGATATTACAGACCAAAATTTTAGAACTTAAAGATCTGAAATTACAGAGTTATAGTCGTTTCAAGATCGAGCTCCTAAAATCAAGAAAAAGTGAGATGAGGAAGTTTGATGGCAAGGATCTGATAAATTGGATACTACAGATGGAGAAATATTTTGATCTACATGGTGTATCTCTGTTACCAAAAGGTACGTATTGCATCTAATTATTTAGAACCGAATCAATTTTTATGGTTTAAAGGGCTTTGTTCTCATAAACCACTTGTTACGTGGTCAATTTTCACGGAGGAATTGATAGCACATTATGAGGATACAAAGAGAAACATCTTCTCTAGCCAATTGATAAATCTCAAACAAAAGTGTTCAATGGAAGAGCACATTGAGGACTTTCAAAAATTGAATATAAGGGAAAATGATATTCCAAAGAAGCAGAGGATTGATGTCTCCATAGGGATTTTAAAGGATAACATTCAACATGAGGTTAGTCTTTGGGAACCTAATCCATCAGAGAGGGCATTCAGGTTGGCAAGAAAAGTGGAAAGAAAAATTATGGAAACAAGGAAGTCTACCCTTTACAACTATAAAGATGGAAGTGTTTTTTCTCCTAGCCTTCCACAACCTACAAGGTTGACACCACAACAATTGGAAGAAGAAAGAGCAAAAGGGCTTAGTTACAATTGTGATAACAAATACAATAAAAGTCATAAGTGTGTTGAGAAGAAATTATTTTACATAGATTATGAGGAGGAGGAAGAAAAGCATAAAGAAACATCAAAAGAAGAGGATATATACTAGGAACCAATCCCAAAGAAAGAAGAAATGAATCCGACCATATCTTGTATTGCAATGGCAGAAATTACCACTCCTCAAACTCTCAAGATAGAAGGACATATCAAAAAGAAAAAGGTTCAAGAAGTGAAAGATCACATCGAGAATGAAGAAATGAATCCGACCATATCTTGTAATGCATTGGCCAGGATTACCACTCCTCAAACTATCAAGATAGAAGGGCGTATCAAGAAGAAAAATGTTCAAGAAGTGAAAGAACATATCGAGCATCAAGAAATGAATCCAACCATATCTTGTAATGCATTGGAAGAAAGTACCACTCCTCAAACTCTCAATATAGAAGGACATGTCAAGAAGAAAAAGATTCAAGAAGTGAAATATCACACAAGCATCAACAACAAGTTCTCCAACTTTTAAAGGATAATGCCACTTTGGTGCAGAATCAAATGAAACAACATGCAAATCAACATCGCAGTGAAAGAAGTTTTGATGTAGGCGATTTGGTATTTTTACGACTAAATCTCAAGCAAGCTATTTATGAGAAGGAAATGTTGGAAATACTACATGCACTTAAGAAATTGAGATCTTACCTAATGGGAAGACACTTCAAGGTAAAAATGGATCATGATAGTCTTAAATACTTTTTAGAACAAAGTTTATCTTTAGAAGAATAGAAGAAATGGGTCACAAATATGTTGGGTTATGACTTTAAAATCATCTACAAAAAGGGAAAAAAATGTTGTTGCATATGCACTCTTAAGAAAGGATGAGGATGTGGAAGCATTGTTTTGTGCTATTTATATTATCCAACCAGATTGGATAAACAAAGCAAGGGATGAATGGAAGAAGGATGAAGAAGTGTGGCCACTCATTCAAAAGCTGTATAAGATCCCAGTTCAAACAATATTGCCAGAACTTGACGAGGAAGGAAAAATCATATTGGAACCTGGAGTAGTCACATAAACAAGAACCCAACAACTACAAAATCAATCAATTTCAGAGTATCTCATCAAGTGGAAGAACTTACCCGCTAAAGATTCCACATGGGAGGACAAGAATTTTATACAGAAGCATCAAGAACTACTCAAGGGTTGAGGACAACACTTTTTGAAGGAGAGGGGCATTTTAGGTCCCTATACTACTAGTGTAACCCCTTATTGTTATTAGTACAACCCCCTTATTATATGTTGTGCCCATGTGTCCCCATTATTTTTATATTGTGTCCTTACATTATTATTTTATGTCATCTCTGTTATATTATGACCCCTTAGACTCCTATATATAGAAAGGAGGTCTTGTCATTTGTATCATCCAAGAATTGTTCATTTGTGTAATGTAAAGGAGGTTGCCCCCCTTGAAGAGGCTTATTTCTAAGGTGTTCATCTATCTTTTCTATCTTTTTGTGCGCTATTTTCATAACACAAACCTTGCAGACACAAGGCCAACCCTTGGAGTAGCAGGGCTAACAACTTTATTACCAGGGTTAGAAGGTGCAACAACCTTACAATCCATACGTTGCACACAATTTTTATCCTCCTTATGGTTATCAACGGCCTATGGCAGGTCAATATCAACCCTACCCTGGATTGAATCCACGTTATGGTCAAGGTATCCCTTAGTGAGGGCAAAATCAAGCCCCTTATGGTCAAAATCCTCCACTTTGGGGGCATAATCCTTAGCAACAAGGTTAGAACCCGCAAAGTGGGCCTTATATGCCTTTTAACCCTTAACTTCCATTTTTAGCGATGTTGGAACTTCCCGATGTCTCAAGACTTACTAATGATCTGATTCTTCATTTGCCTTATTGGCCTCCAGTTCCCACTAAAATTCCATGCGATTGCCCCAAATTTGAAGAAAAATATAAAGAGGACCCTCATGCCCATGTGATGACATATCAATTATGGTGTTCTTCTAATTCCTATGTTGATGATTCTGTTCATCTCTGCCTCTTTCAACAAACCTTGATAGGTGCTGCTACAAAGTGGTACATCAAGTTTCCTTGAGGTACTTATATAGACTTCAACTCTTTGGTCATGGCCTTCCTCACCCACTTCCAGTTACCAGTTCGTTATGAAATTGGTACCCACTTGATCACATCTTTGAAACATGATACCACAACCCATATCTCTGATCACATTCATGAATGGAAACGTCGGAGTCACCTTATCAAATTTGAAATCCCTAATGAGTTGTTGACCAAATGGTTCACCAAGTCATTCGTAAATAAAATCACTGCAGATATAGAAATGGGAGGTTGTGTTACCAAGGATCAAGCTATTGCCCATGCCCAGTATTTGGAATTTGGTATATTCCAATCTAGCGCACTATATGAAATGTTTCATGATGCTCCAAGGCCATCTTTAGATCCATCATCTTCGAAGTCTCCAGATGCACTGCTTGTTGTTGGTATAATTGGATCAATATCTCAAACTTACACTAAATCTTCTTTGAAGAAAAAATCTGTTTCGAATACTTGTTCTAATCATCCTTTGAAAACCCATCGAATCTTGGTAAAACCTCTGAGGTCAATGATGTCTAGTCTACCACGATAGACAGAGCCTCGAAAGGTAAGAAGAAGGGTAATGGTAAAGAAAAATCCAATACCCCAAAATCGGATCCTCCCAAGTCATCTGTTGATGATGACTCCAATCGAAAGCCAAAATATCCTTGCCTCATTTATGACAAAGATCATAACCCCAAGGATTGTCTTCGATGTGCAGAAGTTATTCGTTTATTGAAAGAGACCCCAACTATATTAAAAGAGCCATTTCCATCTTAGTAGACCTAGTTGGTAGACCAACAACAATCCTCTGCCTCATATGGTTCTCAGGTTTACATGATGATGGGTTCACTACCTATATTTGTAGCCACTCGATTGAAAGATTATCAAACTCCTCAAAAATAGATGGTGGAAAAGGAATTTAATGATATACCTTCTACTTCTACTCGACCGAATTCTAGTCCTCTCCATATCGAGAGGCCTAATAATGAATCTGTCATCTGACTATCTCCCAAAGGTGTGCTTCGTAAGTCATCCTATAATCCGAATGCTAGAGCTGCTTAACATTACAATATTGTTGAAGATTTAGCTCAGGCACCTTTGGTGATGTCTGATTTTGAAGTCCTCCAAACTTGTCCAATGCAGCAGAAATCATTATTGCCTTCATGGGAGGCATCGATCCTACTGAGTCAAACTTAATTACTTTCGATCTGGAAAATCATGTTCCTCGTCTTCCTCATCAAATTTCATTTTTGATTCAAGTCATTATAAATGGAAAGAAGATCCATCAGAGTGTCATTGATGAAGTCGCTTCCATCTGCATCATGTCTATTTCATGTTGGAAAGCTATTGGCTCTCCACCTCTCAACCAACCCACAAACACCTTGGAGGCCTTTGAATGCAAAGGCTCCCATCCTTATGGTATTCTCACAAGTTTTCCCATTACCTTGGAAGGGAAGACTGTTGAGTTAGAAGTAGAAGTTGTAGATGCAAACCTGAATTACGACCTTCTACTTGGGTGAAGTTGGACCCATGCCATGTTTTGTGTGGTTTCCTCTTTGTTTTGGGTGCTCCATTTTCGTCATGAAGGAAAAATTGTCACAGTCAATCAATTTTCTTTTTTCGCCTCCAGTGCTTCAAATGGAAACGTCACTAATATTCCATATGAAAGTGTGGGGGAAGGTATTTTCAAAGATTTTTCTTTAATGGGAAGGTTTTCTCTCCCACCTCCGCATATCACCTCGATCAACATGATCTCTACCTCCACTGACCCGTGGATTATTCCTTCTCTGGATTAGGTTGGTTCTTTTGGTGACTCTATGCCGCTAAGTCCCTTAGAACAAGAACATCATGAAATTTTCTCGGTTTCAGTGGCCGCTTCCGAAAGTCATGTTGTTCTCAGTATGCACCTGGATACCTATTCAAAATCTCCCTGGCTTGGTTCTTAGGATTCTCTGGATCCGTTGGACGAGATATTCCCCAAAGACAAGAGTATTGTTGAGTTTATATCTCTTGACGAAACTCCTTGGAATGATGCCCATCACTGTTCCTCATTTCTTCCAAGCCTTAGTGAGATTCCTTTGTGTCTTGAAGCTTTTGTTTCTCATAACCCGACACATCCACTTCAAAAACCTGTTCTGGTGCACAAAGTTTTGTCCTAAGATAATATGGGAAATATTACTACAACCAGCCGATCCACATTTCTGTTAAACATGGAATTTTCGAGAACATTCACATTGGGGTTTTTTGTTCTCCTGATGAGATCAAGGTTTACACTGACCTTTTCAAAGAATTTTGTGATGTCTTTTCTTGGTCATATGAGGAAATACTTGGCATTGATCCAACTATTGTGGTGCATGAAATACACACGTATCCTAATGTGAACCTTGTTCGTCAACAACTCTGTCCTGTGTATCCCAGGAAGGCCACTTCTTTTAAGGGAGAAGTGGAAAAACTTCTAAAATCTAGTTTTATTACCCTATCCCATTGACAGATTGGGTCTCTAATATCATACCTGTTACTAAAAAGTAGGGATAATCTGAGTTTGTGTTGATTATTGCAACATCAATCGTTCGTGCCCTAAAGATAACTATCCCACTCCCTTTTATTGATGAAATCATTGGTGAGTGCATTGGGAGTGAGATCTTCTCTTTTATGGATGGTTTTCTTGGTTACAACCAGATTAATATATTATCTGTTGATCAACACAAGAATGCTTTCATCTGTCCATGGGGGTATTTTTCTTATAAGAAGCTCCCTTTTGGTCTTAAAAATGTTGGTGCTACCTTCCAGAGAGTAATCTCATATGCCTTTCATGATATTAAACACATTGTTCAACCTTTTCTAGATGACTTACTAGCTCATTCTGCTAAGCTTCATGACCATTCGAACCACCTTCGAACAATTTTTCTATGTTTTCGACACTATAATATCCATCTCAATCCTCATAAATGTGTCTTCTACGAAGAGTCTAGTCAACTCTTTGGTTTTGTTGTGTCCCAAGAAGGCATCCAAATAGATCCTCTAAAAGTTGAGGCTATTGTAAATTTGCCCCCCCCCCCCTCCCCCCCATCACTGCACCAATTGCAGAGTTTGCAAGGAAAGGCTAATTTTCTTCGTTGCTTTGTCCCTAATTACGCTAAGCTTGTCAAGGGATTTACTCACTTTCTTAAGAAGGGGATCCCATTCATTTGGGATGAAATTTCCCAAAAATATTTCGATGCTCTAAAACCACACTCATCAGTGGTCCTTTATTGCATCCCCCTGACTATCACTATGACGACTGATAGTACCATTGCTATGGTGCTTGTCAAGGATGATGACGATGATAATGAACATGTGGTTTATTATTTGAGTTGAAATATTATTGACACTGAAACTCGATATGTTCATGTTAAGAAACTTGCCTTGGAAACAATCCATGCTGTTCAACTATTTCTCCATTACATCCTTCAATGGAAGACCACAATGATTTCTGATTGTAACCCCATGACTTATATTCTGACTTGTCAATTTCTTGGGGGAAAATACTCTAAATGGATTTTTATCCCACAATAGTTTGATTTGGAGTTCATTGCCGCCAAATTGAAGAAGTCACTGGTTTTTGCCGATTTGATCTGCCCTCTTCCTTTTGCAAACACATCCACTGATTTTACTGAGTAGATTCCCGATGAAACTTTATTTCTCATTATCACTGTCGACCCATGGTACAAAGATATTATTGTTTATCTTTAGACCCAAACTTTCTGATCCGAGTTGTCTCGATCTGACCGATGTCATATCCAGCATCAGTCTCAACCTTATCAGCTTATTGGTGATATGTTGTACCGAGTTAGTGTTGATTTTGTTCTTTGCAGATGTTTAACACTTTAAGAGATTGAACGAGTCTTGAATGAAAACCACTTTGGGGAATGTGGTGGTTACATGTCAAATTATTCCACTGTTGAGAAGATCCTTCGTGCCGGTTATTTCTTGCCTTCTATCTTCAATGATTGTATTATGGCAGTTCAAAAGTGCTATGAATGTCAGATTTATAACTGCAAGAAGCGTGCCCCACCAAAACCCTTACACCTAGTCATTACCATTGGCCCTTTTTCTAAATGGGGCATAGATTTCATGACATGTAACCCTCACTTAGCTGGGGGGCATGACTATATCATCATCGTCGTCGACTATTTTACTAAATAAGCCTAGGTGATGCCCACATATAATGTTGACGGTATCATTGCTACTCAGTTCCTCTTTAACCATGTCATAGCCCCTTTTGGCATCCCTGAAGCCATTATTACTGATTATAGATCACATTTTAGTCAGTACATGATGGTAGAGCTGACTACTCAGTTGGGTCTTCGCCATGATAGTTCAACTCCTTACTACCCACAGGCCAATGGCCAAGTTGAAGCAATTAACAAAGTCTTGATTAGTATGCTTCAATGAACCATTGGGAAGCATAAAAAGGATTGGAATCTCATGATTTTCTCGGCTCTTTGGGCTTACCGAACCTCAGCTAAGACAACCACTAGTTTCATTCCATTCCAATTGGTATATGGTTTAGAGGCGACACTCTTGATCGAGTGTGAAATTATTTTGTTAAAGCTAGCTATTGAGATACTCCCTAATACCTCACCTGAAGAGGAGTGGTTACTTTATCTCAAGAGGCTTGATGAGACTCGTTGTATTGCTGTGATGGTGATCGAAGCATAGAAAAAATGAGTTAAAGCTCATTTTGATAAAACTCTTTCTCCACGGGTTTTCAATGAAGGTGACTTGGTCTTGCTGTATGACCAAGCCAACGATAAGTTGGGATTTGTGAAGTTCGAACCTATGTGGCATGGGCCATACATCGTTAAACGTGTCTTCAAAAAGGTGCCTATGAGCTAGTTGACTACGAAGGTAATGCGTTATCACAGCCTCGCAACGGGCTGTATCTAAAAAGGTATTATGCGTGAGTTCCGTATAATTACTTTTGTACATTAGTGTGTGAATTCATTGGTGTGAAGTTTTGATTTTTTGTGATTGTTTGCCTTGTAGACATGTTCCCTCTGCTTACCTTGTGGTCTACTTGGTTTGCATATGTTGTCAAACCATTATGTTGGTTTTGCTGATGGTGCTTGTCATAGCACATGGAACCTATTCCACAGCTTGGGCACTCTTCGCCCATGATGGTGAGTTGATCGATTTACAAGGTATTTTCCTGGGATGAAAAACTAATAATATTGTCGAGTACCGAGCAGTTATTGAACTGTTATCTGAATTAGTTTCTCTTGGCATTATAAATTTAGTTGTTAAGTTACATTCACAACTCATTTTGTTACAACTAAATAGTCATTATTCGGTAAGAAATCCACAAATTTTGCATATGTATCTACGTGTTCGGTTAATGGAAATAAATTTGTATTATATCACATATTAGCACATTCCACGGAATTTGAATACACTAACAGATGCATTTACAAATTATGTTCTCAATAGACATTTGCGTAACTTATAAAACTGATCGCATCATCATGATACATGAACACACAAGTAGAATACAGAAACATGCATATATATATATATATATATATATATATATATATATATATATATATATATATATATATATATATATATATCAAAGTTTGTTCATCAAAATATCAAAAATTAAGTGCTTTGGGACACATGGTTTTCAAAGCCTACAATAGTGCAAAAAACACGACTAGAAAAAGTTATTTTCCCACATAATGCTTGCAATAGCATGAGACCACTCTGATCACTCAGCCCAGAAACCGATGCAGTCTCACAGATAATCCTACTGTATGCCTCTGATATCGTAGTGGCACATCATCTATAGTCACATATTCTGGAATCCCTCGGGTAATTACTTCCAGATTTTCCATTTCTACCATAGGATCTGCTTCTTCCTCATTTGGAGCATCTTCTATTTGATGTGCTACTCGACGTGCTATTGGTGACATACCAAGAGGCCTTTCTGGCCCTACATTTGCAAATTTATCACAAGTAAACTCTTAGATACACTTTAAACAAAAAAAATATAAAACTTGAAAAATTCCAAAAACAAGTTTTACCTGCATCGGTCCACTGTTCACCTGGTGGTAAAGGCATATTTGGATCTCCTCTAAAGTTCGTGCCTGCATAGGCATAGTCATCCACAATGATCAGTTGTTGGCGTAGCCAACCAAAGAATGGCAGAGGGAAATGCATCCACTGGCCCCCTCCTCCACGAGTCATGATCTCACTCCATCTGAGCAGCCTCAGATCTTGTGGAGCTAGATCCTTGACCTCTACCCATTGGTACCAAAATAAGGGAACATGCTCCAAAAAGAAAGTGACCAAAATCGAACTGCTTCAAGTTTCCAAACTTGCCTTTGGTCAGTTGTCTCTTCATGTTGACCAGTAGTCCCTCACACCAGTTGAATACTATTGGAGTAAGAAAATCCATTTCATACTAGAATGTGATTCTAAGATCTCGTGCAAAGCCTGCACCCCAACTATATGAGCCATGGTGTGTATAATTGTTCCCAAGGGAAGATTGTCGATGGTTGCTATCTTCACCTTCTTGCTCATAGTTGTCTTTGCAATCAGGCAATGCCTTCTGATTAATGTATTGTTGCTTTCACCTCCACCACAGGATACAAAGAGTTGGACTTTTTCCCCTCTTCTGGACAATCCAATAATGAAGTAGATATCAACTACTTCCTGTTCTAGTTCTTGGTCTCTAATGATGAAGATCTACCGATCAACATCCCATCACTGATCAGATAGTGTAGAAACTCATTTTGAGCTCTGGGTCCTGGGGTTCGAAAGAATTTCAATAACCCGTAGTCCCTCAAGGAATTGACACATTCAATGCTTTGGGCAGCCTGGTGATCTTCTGCCTCATGGCCCCTTTCCTTCCATTCGATGACCAAGTTGTCGAAATCTCCTGCAAACAACCCATATACATTGATTAAATTCTTTTCCATGGATTGAAATCATTAAAAAATTGATCAAGAGAGAGGGGTTCTCTTTCAATTTTACACCTTGT
The DNA here is from genome assembly GCA_000404065.3 of Pinus taeda. Lineage (NCBI taxonomy): Eukaryota > Viridiplantae > Streptophyta > Pinopsida > Pinales > Pinaceae > Pinus > Pinus taeda. Next base: position 54,048 of record APFE031246419.1, on the reverse strand, counting down.
GTCCAACGTGACTGTCTTAATTGTTTTTGCGCTAGCAGCGTGAGAGCCTTTTGGGCTCAGGGGCGATCAATGCGGATCCAATGAGAAGACTTGCGCTGGTCGCCCTTGATTTTAAAAATTGAAATCCTCCCTTTTAACCAGCAAAAATCCTATGAAATGGCATGAAATTAGAATGAAAAGCAAGAGAAAAGGAAGAGATCATACTTGTAGCTGGCGGTTCATGAAATGGTGCCCTGGATCTCCCACACTGTTTGCATAAAGAATCAAGGAAACTAGGGTAAAATGCACTCTCCAATTTACTCCAAGTGAAATGGTAAAAATGTTTTTTCTTTTGGTCTATTTATAAGTTTTTAAACACATTTTTTCCAATATTTTATTATTTTCCTTGATACTAGTGATGTGTGGTTGTCTTTTTGCAGTTACAGGTTCTTTTTGGTGGTTACAGTGATCATTTTTGACTGATGCAATGAGTTTTTGTTTTATCTCTTTTTTGGACTCGTTAAAAATAAACAAAAAAGGAACCCCCTGGAGTCATCTCTAAGCTCTTTTCTGACTCTCGAAATATGAAAAGACCGCCAAGTATTTTCAAACTCGTTAAATTAAATGAATTGACGTTGTCTTAGTATATGTTTACCCCTTTTTCGGGCTGAGATTGAATATTTACGAAGAAGGTACACCTTGGTCGACATGGTCAAGAGGTTCTCTCGAATATTTTTTTCCAACTTTTCGGGTTCGAGAGACAAATTATGAAAAGGGACATGATGGAGTTTTATTTTTCGTCTCTTTTCAAATTATCTAAATATGAAAAAGATACCAAGTTATTCTTTTATCAGACTCGTAAAAATTAAACGGCGAAAGACTTGTCATTGTGACGAGACCGAGTTTCTCCTTCCTAGGGCTCGTAAAACTTACTAGGATGGGTTCATTCAAAGAATGAACTTATATGACAAGCATATGTTATCACCTTCAAGCTCGTGATAAAAAATAATTGGGGTACTCGCTGGAAATAGTGGGTAAAAATGAAAGTTAAACATCTCTTATATAGGGAGCATGTCACTCTTGAACATGACACTCATCTATTTATCATGTCAGGTTTGGGATATCCTTGCTCAGTCACTTGTCTTTCCAGGTTTGGGTGATCCATTTTATCTCTCATCTAACTATTCCATTTTGTCATCATGACCCTTGGTCTTATGTTGAGTCACATGTTGCCACACTCTGGAGCCGTGTCACTGATATGTTCAAGAGAAGTCTTATTTGTAATTTATTACCTATACATTTTCTAAACCTTTGCTACTGTCTTGAATCATACTTATTCATTCCACTTTATTCCTCATTTCATGTCAATGATGGGGGAATCATCATGGCCCTCCTTCGATGGGTCACTTTCTATCGACTTTAGCTCATTATCCAGGAAGGTGACTTTGAGAATGCCTTTCAGTACCTTAGAGCTTGCATGCCTTAATGGAAATTTCTTCGCATAGGACGACAAGTTTTCATCATTGGACTTTGATTAGATGATTCCATGAGTGTTTGACTTCGGCTTCATTTTCACATTCACATATTGTACTATCGTACCTTGAAAACCATTGTCATTATTGGTGGTTCCTCTTATGCCTGTTAATGATTCACATCATTGACTAGTAATCAGGTGATTTTCTAGCATGTTCAACTTCAACACATTCATTCGCATGCTAGAATTCATACTTTGATTGGGTTAGGGATGGAGCGCAAGACCCTGGGTTTTGTTTGATATGACTCAGGCTACGTGGAGTTATGTATTGTTCATGATTGTAAACATGTTTCTTCTATGTGGATGGCTATGACCATACCATGGGACTTTATATTTATGATGATGACGATCCTTCTATATCGGGTGGCTGCATCCATACCTTGGATCTTAGACTTACAAATGTTCCTTTTCATTCAGATGGCTATGCCCATGCCGTGGATCTTTTCACATAGTCCTTTCTATCTGGATGGTTGCGTCCATATCGTGGATTCATGTTTTGATATTAGATATGTATAGGTATATGCATCCTTGATTTGTAGGTTTGCTAATAGTGTTTGTTCTTGTCCTTGAAAAAGCCCGTAAAGCATCTCAACCATCACTCACTATTCTTTCAGAAACATGAAGAGAAATTAGAGGAGTCCCATCAAGATGCTCAGGAAACTTTGCAGCAGAATCAAGATCTTTGTACGGTGGAAAATGAAGGAATTTTGCATCTTGACAATCAACCTAAATTACATGAAATGGATCAACAGTATGAGGAAAATTTATATACTCGTTCACTTAAAATCAATGAAGACAATCAATGTTTGAGCAGAAGAAAACAAAAAATATTATCTACTCTGTCTGAAGATGAGATAGATCAACTCTTGAACAGTCATGTTCCAGCTCAAGTTAACGCAGATCTGCAGTGTGCACATGGTCAGGAAGGTGATGGTAGAACTTCTTCCTTTTCTGGAAAGGATGACAGTCTTGTAAGTAGCTTTACAGATCAGCAGGCTGAAGATTTCCATATGGCTGGAAATGATGAAATAAGAAGTTTAATTTCAGATCTGGTGGAAATAAAAGATGATATGCAAGAAAATGACGTTCCAATCTCAGATAATGGGGATGATAAATCAGATCGAGAGATAGATGGTGATGAGGAAAAAGAGAGTTGCATGGTTGAGGCTGCCTCAAATGGAGAAAACAAAGTTACAGACCTAACTGACCTTATCTTACCAGAACTGGATCTTCATGATGAGGTAGCTCATTCCCTCTATGAATAGCAAGATGAGATCTTTATTCAAGTAAGTGGAAAAGCTCTGGGTGAATTTATGGTAGATGATATAAATGATTGTGTTGGGTTTCAAGAATCATTTGAGGTTTCTTTTCTCATGATTGATGAATGCAAAGACAATCCAGCTGTCATATCATATGAAGATGACCTACAATATATTCAAACTTCAACAGACCAGACCATTCAGGATTCCCTTTCAGACTCTTCCTCATATGTCTCATGTTTTGAAATTTTCTTTGAAGAGGAAATATGCTCACCTATTTGTTCGGAATTTTTTGAAGACCAGGAGCATACTCTTATTTATGAAGAAAGACCAAAATCAAGAGAAAAAGATACCTTGTTTTTTCAGCAGGAGGAAATACTTCATGTTTTTCATGATCCAATGGCAAATCTGTTGCAGTCAACAGTGAAGGTGATTATTGCAGTATTCAGTGATGAAGGAGATCACGGTCAATTATGTTTTTGGATGCCCAGTTACCGGTATCTGTTGTTGACTAGAAGATCTGACCAGGAGAATCAATCAAGGAGGCATCTACTTGATTGGTTACATTGGAAGACACATTACACATGATTGTACACGTTGCATTAGTACATAGGTGGCTGTCATCATGATTTGAAACCCTCTAATCTTGATGGACTACTGCCATTGAAACAAGTTTTGTAAGTTCTTGTTTTAGTTAAGTCAGTCATGAGTCATTTCCTTTTGCATTGAGTCAATTTTTTAGTCATGCTGGTTCCATAATTAAGTCAGGTCTGAGTTAGGTTTCAGTCAATAAATGAGTCAGATTCTTGTGATGTTTATCGAAATAATGACTCCATAGCCAAATGGATGAAGGCATTGTCTTCTCACCCAAAGATCTGCAGTTCTTGGCACCTATAAGGAGCTGGAGCTACCATGCCCAATTGGAGCCAATGTTAGAGTCGGTCTTGTCAATCCTCCGTCAGAGACCAAAACTCTTTCCGCATCTCATTTTTAGGTGTCTCGCTCCATTCACTCAGCTACATTCTGCTAGATGCATGCCATAATCTGATGGAAAGATCTTGTTTGTCATTTCCCCTCATGTCTGGCATCTGCTGGCTTAGGTATTTTCATCAATGTTTATTAAAGTCCATGACAGTCAATGTTTGATCCTTTAATGGACAAGAGTCATTTTCAATCATTAGGTCTAGGGATTAGTCAATTTGGTCTTCAACCATGTCCAATAAAGCCATGCATGCCCTTACAAAGTTATGATTCAAAGATTTTCATCGTCATGTTGACAGATTACGACTGTTCTTCAAAGCTCTGTTTTGAAGAAAAGTCAAACAGTGTGTCATGTGATAATTTTCAAAAAAAGTTTCCAGTTGATCTCTTCAGGCGCAGTCATGGTTTCATTGCCAAAATGCCATGTCATGCGACCCCTGCAAAAAGTGCCAAAAATTTCATCATTTTAGCTAAAAATTCAAAGGGAAAAGTGAAATACAGCGTTGCATTAAATCAGGAAAAGGCACCAAAATAAAACATTATCAAAGTGGGTTTTGAAGAAACAAAAATTAAATCCATGACTCTAAATGCCTTTATATAGAATTTCTACAAGAAACATAGTCATTTTGCATACCAAGATAGAGCGAAACATTGCAAAGTGATTGTGAGAAAGCTAGCACACGTTTTGGGTGAGTTTGGAGGAGTTTTCAGGGGCACGGCGCACAGGCTGAGGGGCGCGGCACACAGGGCGCGACCCCACAGTGGTGAAACTACATTGGCGCGGCACACACACAGAGCACGGCGCACTGGGTTTGCTGTGTGGCGCATACCCACAAAGGTCCAGTTTGGCTCCAAATTTGCAACAAATCAACTTGAAACCCTTGAAATTGCCAGGTAGGGTCAACATCTCGGTTGCTCATATATTTTTGTGAACATGATGATGGTTTATGGCCGTGTATAGTTGCAATAAAAATGCCTAAACCCTACCACTTGAAATCATCAAAGCCATTGCTCTTAGGGTTGCAATTTTGTTGTGTTGATACCAAGGTTCCTCTCTCCCTTTCACCTTTCATTTTTCCCCTTCTTTCCATTGTTCCCTTCCCCCCTATTCCATTTTTCCCATCTTTCCCTACCCTAAAACATTACTAAACCCCTATTCCCTATCCCCTCCACTCATTTGTCAAGTATAAAGCCCCAAATCCTACCTTATAAAATCCCCAAACCCCCCTACATGTCCCTAAACAAAATTTCTCCCCATAACCCCTAATCCCATCATATTATTCCCCTTCTTATCACTCCCTTTTTTCATTTTTCCCCTTGGTGGCAGAGTTCATAACAACACATAGTTTCATACATCATCAAAGGGTAGTTCAAGCACAGTCCACATACAGCAGTCATGGCATCTGAGCATTCATCGGAGTATGAAATGGAAACCCAAAGTGATTCATCCTCGGAAGAACGGGCTCCCCGGAGACATCATAAAAGTGGCAAACATGTTAGGGATGAACCAACCACCCTCACAGAATCACAGGCCTACCCTCTTACTATGTCATGTTTCCAACATCTATCATGTTTGGAGTTTTGTCAAAAGGTGGCTAATGTTCAAGTTCATCGTGATTTGGCCTGTCTTTTTGTGCTTCACTTGCATGGAGATCACTCTATCTTGGTCGGTGTCAGCTTCACACTGACACCTGAAACTGTCTCATTAGCAACTGGCATACCGAATGTTGGAAAACCATGGCACAAGAAACAGAAGGTTGATCGGAAGCATTATGAGCCTTACATTAAGGCTAGTTTCTTGAGGCAGCTCATAAGAGTCTTTCCATTTCGATATCTGAAAGATGAATATGCTCCACTCATGAAGTTGATCATGAAATATTTCAGCTGTGAGGGGAGGTTCTCTCGTTTATATGCCTATCACATCAGGTTGCTCATGCACTTTACCAGGGTACGGATCATGAACATCCCATATTTCATTTGTAGGAACATAGAGAGGATGAACACCTTCATGCAGCACAAAACCCCTCAGCAACAACTTAACAGTGTTTATCATTTTTCTCTTATTAAGATTTTGGTGGATCATCAACTGGGATTACAGGGCATCACTTGGGATGACTTCATCTCCCGTGACCTCTTTAGCACTTCACAGGTATTATCAGAGGTTGAACATGAGATAGGTGGTCCTTCTCATCAGTATGAGTGCCATGAGACCACTACTATGCCAGTATTCATCACCTATTAGAGAGGCAGTAGACATTTATTTGCATCTGCAAAGCGAGTGTTATCACCACCTGGGGTGGAAGGGCCTCGCTTCCAACATCAGCAACACAGGTACAGGGCAGGGGCAAGAGGCCCATGCATGACGAGGGGCCATCAGATGAACGAGAGGCCGACTTCATCCTCATTCATGATGATGATACAGATGTGGAGAGTTCCAAACTTAGGAGGACCATCCAGGAGCAGCAAACGGAGATCCAAGACTTGTCACTCAATTTGGAGAGGGCTAAGTGGATTATAAAGTATTTGGAGCAGAGGAATAAATAGCTCGAAGACCAGCATGAGATCATGGAGTTGCAAAACATCCGGGAGAATTGCCAAGCTGCCCAACATAGGAGGATTGAGCTCACTCCATTAGAGCAAGAGATTAACATTGACCGAGAGTCTTGGCTCGAGCGTATCAACATCCACCTTGAGAGACTGCTAGAGAAGGCTGACAAGGACAAGACATTATTGAGGTGGATGGTTTACCACTACAGGGCACGAAACATGAGTTCAAAGGCTCAGATAAGGAGTTTGAAGGCGAAATTGAGGAGAGCGACAAAAAGACAAAAGGGGCAAAAAGAGCAACATCGGCTTCGAATCTTGGCTGAAGCCTATGTGGCCCAACATAACACTTCATAGAGGATCTCTAGCCCAAATTGTAAAAAATTTGGGACAATTTTGGTCACGTGACAAATTTTTGGGCACAAAACAGGGTTTTTCTCCTTGTGCGCCGCGCCACTGGCACGACGCTTAGGATTGGGAGATCCAAATCACAAATGGTTTGCATTTTTGGTTTCAGCATGAAAAATCATGACTGCTAGTGCATGGCCAAGAAGTTTGGGCAGTTTTTGAGTCCCTAGGAGGTCAAAAACACTCAAAAAATGACCTCTCTACCCCTATTTTGACACACAGGAAGCAGTCTTGGGAGAATGAAGTTATGGAGGGGAAAATGAGCACCAAATTCAGAAATTCCACTTGGGTTAGAAAGTATACAGGCATGGATTTCTAACAAACACACTTGGGCACAATTTGGACCTCGGAAGGTACCTCAAAATCACCTCCAAAGTGGCACGGCACATATAGACCAAAAGGCCAAAATCACTTCCGCTCCGCGACATTTCGATTCACGACTTTCTCCAAGTGGGCCCGCTCATTGACACTACATTTTCCTCGGCACCTAAGGCAATTTTAAAAAGTATTTTCACTAAAGGTTGGCTTCTATCCAAGTGGCAAAGGAAGGCGAGCAGTCACCCAAGCAATTTGTCATTTTTGTAATGCTGCACCTGTCACTAATGGTTGGCTTTCCATTTCCAGTTTGTAATGATTTGAAGAACTCCCAAACTCTAGGTCATTCTATTTCCCAATAGCATAGTCTATTTATTGTATGCAAAACCATTTGCAAAGGGTTGGTTGTAATTTCTAGGAGACTGTGGGAGAGAAACTCAGTTCTTCATTGTATATTTTGACAGCGAATTAATGAAAGGCAGCGACTCTGGTTCATGAGATTCATGTGGTGTGAGTGTAGCAAATGTGTTCTCTTTATGTTTCATACGCATTTCGTTATGTTTCACAGTTCATTCATATTCATTTCCAGTGAAATTTTCTAAGTAAGATAAGGTATAGAATTCATGTTTATTAGTCTGCCTATGGGAAACTTTCACGTTATGTGTTCTTCTTCTGTTGAAAAGGATTCATGTGTTTATGCCCTTTTCACCCTCCTAAACAATCTTTCCATTCCACATTATTTCAAATTTAATTGCTAGACTTTCCGCCTGTCTTGCCTCATGAAGTAATCTGTACCTTTGTGTTAAATTCTCTACTCATTGCTGCTCGTTGGTCCCATACATCCCAGAAACTTAGTCATTTATCAAAAAATTGCCCCTTTTCCATATCTATTTACTAGCATAAAATCAATATTTCATTTTGAGTCATCTCAGACTTTATTGTGTATTTTTACTGAGTGTGACCTGGAGAGAGCCCTCTCCTGTTCTGGTAGGGCTAGCTACCAGACTGAGCGTGGTTTGTGGTTACCCTAAATTTTGCCTTCTTTCAGCCTAAGGCAGATTTAGGCCCTAACAAAATAAACATAGATCTAGTGATCAAATTACAACAAAACAAGATGGAAAGGATGAGTTGAATTTTGTTTCAACAAGAGATATTGTATCCTACAACATGCGTTTAATCCACATGAAATTCATGATATTAAATTCTAGGATGAAAAAATAAAGTATGTAAGAGAAATATAAACCAAATCCTAGCAACTTTGAAAGGAAAACAAAAAAATATTTTTATCTTGTTGTTGTAGACTCCTCAACCACACTTCCTACAAGAGAGGTGGTAATCAGGCTTGGAACAAATTTTTTTGAAATCTAACTTATGTTTAAACAAGGAAAGAAGTGCCACTACTCAACCAATGAAAAAATAAAATACCTACATAGACTAGAGCCTCTAGGTTGTGCCCTAACCCAAGGGTCTCATCCCTCCAAAGTTAGTTCATATGTAGACCAACAATGGATCTAGTTCCCTTAGATCCTCTCATGCACTTGAGTTCATCAGTTTCCAATGGATCTCAAGTTGTAGGTGAGTGCAAATGAGTGGTTCTAGGGATCAGTTGGAGTCAAAGGAGAGTAAATGCAGGGGACAAGCCTCTTACACTTCCAATATCCGCCTTCAACATGCCTCTCCATCATAAATGTACTAAAAAATGCTCCATTTCCTGCAAATAAACCACAGTAGGCCACAAATTATGACAAGCAACCTTTAGTCTTCCTACTAAGCATATTATAGCGAAGAATGTAAACTAATGTGAGGAAAGAAAGAATTTATGGACTAGAGGATAACAATATGGGACTTAAAATATACCTATTGATGGGATCTGACATCACCTTCTACTAAAATGTTGCTCACCCTCTGAGAAACTTACTCACTGATGTGAATTTCATGCATGACCCTGGTGGCCTCTCTGGCATCACAAAGAATATTAGATGGTGTGCCTTCCTACGGATAAAACCCTACATTTGATTCTATGTCTACCCACTCCCTTTGTTCCTCTACTTGACCTCTTCTTTCCTATAGGCCCAACAACAAGGGAGGACTAATTTTGAGCCATATACAATTGATTTTCAAACTTTGAATGATTATTTTGTAGAGTTGGGTCCTTTCCAGGGAATTCCTCAACCTTTCATTGGAGTGGTACTCTACGATATGTAGACTGTGGGGAAAACAATGTCATCTCCTTTGGAAAGCTTTAAATATCAATTCCCAACAACCTAAAGATATCCTTGAAATGGAGGACAACTTGTTCTTGTGTTTTCATGTAGCAGATGGCCAATTAGGGATCAACAAAGATGATGTTGTGGTTACTGATGCCATCCTAGGGGCTTATTAATTTTTCCCTGATGTATAGGGGCTCACTTTCTTCCTTGCCCATAATATTATTTACTTCCTCAACCCTTATTTTGTCATGGGTCAGCCAAGAAGCTAGTCCCATCAGTTGTACATCCTCCAATTTTGAGTTGGGGTCCCAAACATTCATGTCTGTGAGGATCATGACGTGCATATAGAATTTAGCCAAGTTGCCTTATCCTTAATTCTCACGTGTTGGAAAAAGTTAATGAACCTCCTGTAATCCTAAAATGGTAGAGAGCCATATTGTGATAATGTCTTGATTTGAAATTGCAGCAACTATTTCTTGACAAAAATTGCATAGGATTTGGATGGTTTCCTACATTGGATGGCCTCCATGGATAAACTTGCCATGGTGGAAGGTTGTGCCTCTTTTCCTATAGTTTCTCTCTCAACCTTGTGTTTTCTAACTATAGCTTCTCCTTCATGATTGATTCCTACAGCCTTATGTTAGCCAATTCCTTACCTATTTGTTACACTGTTTCCTATATGAGGCCCACATCCTCTACTTTCTTGGATCTTTCAATTTTCAACCATCGTTGAGTTATGGCTCTCTCTTTTTCTAACTCAAAGAAGAGGGGAGTTGCAAATTGTGTAGGTATAATTCTCCCTCCCTTAATAAATTTGGAATGGGACCCAAGGTTAGGTTGTGGAAAAGGCTCCTAGAGTCCTTGGGGACCTACACCTTCCTCTTGAGATGTTGTTGCCCTTTCTTGTAGCATTTTTCCTTGATCCTGTAGAAAATATGTCCCTTCCTTTAGCAGCTTTATCTTCTCTAGTAGCATCTTTGTTTTCTCCTGTAGTAGGGCAAGTTGTGCTTTGTGTTTCTTATTTGTGACTACTCTAGTGGTGGGCCTTCCTATGGGTGTAAAATGATATTTACTCTTGGATTTAGGGGAGGTGACCTCCTAAATTTTTCCTTCACCAGGTCCAAATTGTTTCTCTTGGTGGCTAGCTAATTCATCAATTTTGATTGGGACAATTGAGGGAGGCTAAGGCTTCCCTTGCTTAATTTTGGTGCTCTTTCTTCTTTTGAAGTATAATGGGGCCTACTTGGGATGCCTTTTATTGGGATTGATAAGTGTGCTAATTGTGGCCAAGGTAGTAGACACCTCTTGTTTTGTGTTTCCTAATGAAAGGCTTAGCCTCTACGTCTGCTTCCTCTTCTTTCTAGGCCTAGAAGGTTCTTCATGGGTGCCCTCTTTTTCCTTTTGCTTCCCATTTTCTTCCTTCTTTTCTTCTCCAGCTCTTCCTCCAACCTATTCTATCTTTTTCTCAACTTATTCCTCTTCCTCTTCCATCTATTCTTATTCTTCTTCTTGTCTACCTTCGAAATTATATTTTGGTGTCTGTTCTTGTTGTGTTGTGGTGAGGGCTTGTGTTTCAATGAAGGCCTCCCTGCCTATGTCCACAAAGTTAATCCACAACCCAAGTCTCTTGAGTTGGATTAAAAAATTCATCATAATGATCCTAATGAGACCATGATTGGAAATGTAATGGTTCTTACCTTCCATCACTCTGTTGTTCATTTCAATTATGGAGTGGAGGAAATGTGGAACACTAAATCTGCTTGGAATTAGTAACTCTGCTTGGAGCTCATAGAGTAGCCTAAATTGATAGGAATACACAATACTCAACCTCCCTTCATAAGAGACATATTTAAGGATGTTGTAGGCCACTTCATCCCAAGGGTAGGGGAGGCTTTCCCTTCTTACTCCCTTTTTGTCTTCAACATGCCTCTCTTAAGGGAGGAAGAAGTGTTTCTTGGATATGATGGCTATTTTCCTATATTCCTTGCCTCATAGAAATACTAAGGGTATGGTGGTCACTTTTCTGACAAGTTCTAAGTTCATATGAATGAAAATTCCCATAACAATAGTGGTTTCACTATCCTCTCCCTGAGAATGGAGGTCCATGGAAAATTCATGTGTCACCTCATCATCATACCCCTTCAATTTTTTAAAGAACCCCATCCACTGGTGTCTTAGAAAAATGTCTATAACATGAGGTTGTTTTTGGATTCTATTGGTGTCTATGGGATATCTTCAATTGAAACTCCCCCCATGATTCCTATTGCTACCTTCTTAAGTTATACCAAGGGGAATGTGTTGAAGGATTTTTCCCTGAGAAATTTGGGGTGTCAAAGTAGGATAGGGAGGTTAATGCCTCTTTTTAGTGAGAGAGAGAGAGAAGAATTACATCCCCTACTTCAAGAAGACTACTTCTTCTCCCACTTTTCCTTTCTTAGGTAAGAAAATGATTTTTTCAAAGAAATTTAACTCTACATGGGTTTTCTATAGGATTCTTGTAGCAAGCAAAAATAATTGCATGGAAAATGAGGAGAGAAGATTCCACTTACCCCTCTTGGGATGATTTCTTTATGTTTATGGGGGTTTGGAGGAAGTTTCACGTTGGTTTGGACCCTTTTTCACCTCTCAGACCGATCTTGTAGCACCTCCTATGCAATCCTGTAGAAATTCTGGTATTCCTATAACAACTGTGCCCGATCCTGTAGCACTTGCAAATAAACTTTGTAGCTCCTATGTAGCACCCTAGTGAACCCCTGGTAGCATCTAGCTCTACCTTTGATGCCTTAATTTGTCTCTTACTATTTTGGAAATGAGCATCAGTATAACATAAGTCAAGCCTTGCACTTTTCTTTCTTTTTGTGGTAGTGGGCTCAACGCGCTTGGTGGTTTGGACTCTACACATATTTCCTTTTTTAGTCATTGTCCCCACTCCTCATAATTATCACCTTCCCCACTTTGACTTTTCAACGTTGCATGGGTGGCTGAGTAGACTACAAGTTTACTCTTCCAAGGTGGCCAAGTTTATAGGCTGCCTCTAACCCATAAAAAATATATCCTTGCTCATTCAAAACATTTTTTAACCACTATGTGAATAGGGGAAGAGGTGATGTGTGTCATACTTGTGCCTACATGTAATGTTGATTTGCTTTAAATGCGTGCATGTTATTACTGAACCAATGGTCAATCAACTACTCTTTGAAGGTGGTATCTTCAATACTTTTTCTTGTACACAGGTCCTCATTTGAACAAAAATATTTGATGATGTTGTTTGATATGTATTTGACTGATGAAGTCTCTCTTTCATACACTTTCTTCTAGTGTTCGATATGCTACTATTGGAGTCGGTTGGTGACGATGAAACTTCCTCTCAAGGATGGTGTGACTTCTTTAAATATCAAGGATGTCCTTTTGATGCTTCAGGGTGGCCAAATATTCATTCTGGAAGCTACAACAATCTTATGCCTCTGGTTTTATTAGATATGTGCAAGATACTACAGGATTGGTCTCCTTCTTATAACAATCACATAGTCCCTTCCAAAACGTCATATTTCTTCATGAACTACATTCAGTGACTTGGATAAATCAAGGTGAGCCTAGGGATAGGAATAAGAGCTATAATGGTGGTGAAATCTTGTGAAGAAGGGGTGAAGGTAGAGTTTTTTTTTTTTTGAACAAAGGTGGAATTTCGGGAAATAAATTAGTTGAATGGAGTGGGTGAGATGTGAAGGAGCCTTGATGATTCTCTCTTGACATTTCCCAAAGGAAAACATAAGTTTTGACCCCTTTTCCTAAGTAGATCCCAATCCTGTAGCACTTCTGGTTGATCCTATAACAGTTCAGGACAATCTTGTAGCACTACAAGATTGAAGCATAATCAAGTGCAGTTGATTTCTAGGTGATGAAGGGGTGTAGGGAGATGGTTGACATGATGGAGGAAATGTAGTGGCTAAGTTGGGAAATGGAAAAATGGGATGTGGACTCTGTCCATTCAATTTTTGTCCCTTTTATTGTCTGTAATCCTACAAAAGTAAAGTGTTAGAAAAACTAATGTAAGGACTCCTTAACCTCTGTGTGCTTCCTCATTTTGTTTGATTTTTTCTCCTTTTTTTTTGAGACATGTAGACTGCCTCTATAGAAGTTTTCAATTTGCAGGCCTACCCCAGGCACCTCAGAGGAGGTTTTCACCTAGGCCATTTATTTTCCTCTTTTTTTTTCAATTCTTCTTTTGCTAGTCAGAGGTTGGTTCAACTGAGGGTTGTGAGAACCCCATTTACATTAATCTCCTTGCCTATTGAAATAGTAAACTCATCTTTTGATAGAGGTATTTTATATATCTTCAACCTGTAACCATTAACAAGCAATATAATACCTTCCTCATTGATTCTTTTGATTTGGAAAAAATATTTTTCATAACATTTTTCCAGTAGACAGGGGCTGAACAAATTGTCATCATTTTCCCTTTGAAATCTTTGAATCCTAAATCATACAGAAGGGCCTAATCACCCTGTTGGAAGGATCTCTCCTTGATGTGTTTTTCATGCCAAATATTCCTTTGTAGTTGGACTACCTCGGTGTGCATATGATCCTGAAATCTGAGCTCATCTAATCCATTGAGCTAGAGAAACCTTTCCTGCTGTCGTAGACTAATTCAAATGGGAAAAATCCTGTGGTCGTCCTCAAAGTGGTATTATAGGCCCAAGTGGCTTCTAGAAGTTAGTCTGTTAATATTTTATGTTGGTGCTAACAACCTTGGTAAAAATGTTCTCCAAGACCCTGTTTGTGACCTCCACTTGCCCATTTTTCTAAGGGTAATAGGTAGTGGATTTCCTATGCTTGATGTGGTGTTGCTCCATGATGCCTTCAATCAAATTTGATGTGAACTATGTCCCTTTATTAGTGACCAATTCCCTCAGAAAGGAAAACTTTTAAAATATGTTTTCCTTCAGGAATTCAACCTCTTTTTGCTTAATTGTTTCATTCACTGCCTTTGCTTCAACCCATTTAGTCAAGTAATCAATGCACATAATGATTCACTTCTTCTATCTTGACGGTGGATTAGAGGGCACAATGAAGTCCATGCTCCACTTCTCAAGATGTCTCCATAGTCACTTCAGGTTGCATTGGAATCTCATCCTTGGGTGTAGGGTTTCCCATCCTCTAGTACTGATCACACCTGGTGGTGTATCATCTTGCATCTTGATTTAGAGTAGGCCAATAGTAACCAACTTGTAGTACCTTGAAGGTTGTCCTCTTAGCAACAAAGTGGCCCCCATAAAGTCCATAGCAACATGCTAAGAGGATGTCAAAAACATCCTCTTCTCTCACACATCCTCTCAAAATATGATCTAGCCCTAACTTGAAAATATTTTGACCAATCTAGGTGAAAGGGCACTCTTTCTAACAACCTTTCTCTTCTCCTTGGAGGATAGATTAGGAGGGAATCTCCCAACAACTAATTAATTAGATATATCAAAAAACCAAGGAGACAACATCGAGATGGAAAAGGGGTGTTCATGTGGAAGTTAATCCTCTACCATCTCCTCATTTCCTGCAGGCAAGATCAGTCTTAACAAAAAATTTGCAGCCACATTCTCTTTCCCTCGCTTATCAACAATAGTTAAATAAAATTTATGCAATAGTAGCAACCATATAATCATTCTTGCATTGCCATTAGGCTTATTCACTAAATACTTAATGGCTACATGATCAGTGTGAAAAAAAGTTTGATATCTAGTGATATAGTGCCTAAACATATTCAAAGAGTCCACCATAGCCAAAAGTTTTTTTCAGTGATTGTATAGCTAAGTTCAACCTTATAAAGGCTCTCACTGATGAAATATATAGAATAGGGAAGTTTGTCTTCCACTTCTCCTAAGGCTTCTCCTACAAATTTATCTGATGCACCTGTGTGTATATGGAAAGGAAATGCCCAATTAAGACCCCTAAGGATGGGTGAAGTGGTCAATTTTTCCTTCAGTACTTCAAAGCCCTCTTGACATTTATCTGTCCAACGGAAATCTGAGTCTTTAGATAGTAATCCAAAAAAATGTGAAGCCAGTTTAATAAAGTCCTTAATGAACCTTCTATAATACCCATCCAATCCAAAGAAGCTTTTGACATCCCCTTTTTTTAGGATTAGGGACCCTTTTAATGATAACAACTTTGTTGGGGTCAACCTGTATCCGTTCCTTAGATGTGAAATGGCCAAGACAATCCTTGCATTCATAAACAATTCAAATTTCTCAGGACTTAATGAAAGATTCATCTCAATGCATTTCTTTAAGACTTTACATATATTAGAAAGAGCTTCCTAGAAGTCACATCCATAAGGAGTGAAGTCATCCATGTATATGTCAACAATTTTATCAACATGGTCAACAAAGATACTCAAAAATTCCCTTTGGAAGGTAGTAGGAGCATTACACAAACTGGATGGAAGGAATATATAGGAAAAATTACCCCAAGGACATGTGAATGTGGTCTTGTCTTGCTCCATAGGGATCATCTTTATTTGGTTGTATCCACTAAATCCATCTAGGAAGGAAAATAATCTCTTCTCTACAAGGCCATCTAGGATTTGATCAATGAAAGGAAGAGGGAAATGGTCCTTCTTTGTAGCCCTGTTAAGCTCTCTCTAATCAACACAAATCCCCCACTTCCCATTCTTCTTGGGGACTATGATAAGAGGGGACACCCACTCACTATCTGAGATGGGGTATATGAACCTTGCATCAAACATTTTTTGTAGTTCTTATTTTAAAATGTACTTAAGGGTGGGAATCATCATCCTCTAGGGTTGGCGCATAGGTTTTCATCCTTCATTGATGTAAATATGGTGAGTAAAAATTAAGGGATGCACACCTTTCATTTCCTTATTGTCCTAAGCAAAAGCATCAAGGTGTTTTCTTAGCACAATGCATAATTTATTTACTCGCTCAACTGAGAGAGAGGGGTTGATATTTAGATTTCTAAATGGTCTAATTTCCACAATATTGACATGATTTAGATCAGGGTCAGTAGAGAACAAATCATTCCATGGATTTCCCTCATATTTTTCCAAATATTCTTCCACTAGTTCATCAATTGGCATGTTAGTGGGAGGTTGATTATGTAAGATATGGTCAATAAGGCCATATGCATCAAGCTACCTACCTCCTACAACAATGTCTAAAGTAAAAACTAGGTAGAGGGATTTCTGATAAAAGTCTTCTTCCTCCTCATCCTCTATCCACAAGGGAAAGTCATGCACATTAGAAGTTTGAGCAGGGGGATACAATATGAGCTACTTTGAGAGATGTCCATTCTTAATGGTCACGTTTCTAGCCTTGCAACTAATGTAGGCATCAACGGTGGCAAACCAAGGTATTCCTAGGATAAGAGGGTAACCATTAAAATTGGTTTTAGGCTAGAGGACAAGGAAATATGTGGGATACCCCGAGGAGTCGACGGAGAGAATCACATCCTCAATAATGCCTTTAGGGGATACTGTGGACTTGTCTGTAAGCTGGAGTATTGTGGTAATTTTCCTCAAATATCCTTGGAGGTTGAGGTTAAGCATGGTTTATTTGGTCATAACATTGATTGTAGCCCCAAGGCCAATCAAGGTATTAGCGACCATAATGCTATAAATGTGGACATCCACTATTAGGATACTAGGATCTAAGTACTTTGGGGAGATCACCCTCACAGGCATTAGATTAGACAATTGCCCAACAAGATTGATGGTGGGGGTATCTCTTCTTGTTCTCCCATGCCTCTTGAAGCATTATTCTCTGGTAATCTTGTTATGTATTGGGACATCCTTGATGACCTAGAGAAGGGATATTTTAACACACAAATTGTTAAGTTCTCCCAAAAGTTTAGCCTCTTCTCAAGAATGTTGTTTAGGTTGGACCAACCTTTTAGGATGGGGAGGTGCATTGGATTGAGGGGTACTATCTTCCTTCTCTTCTTCAATTTATTCAGGTGGAGAAGGTGGGTGAGAATTTGGAAGTACCTTCCTAGACTGAAGGTTGATCTCTTGTATTTCCATAGCATAATCTATATAGGATGTCTCGCCACTATAAACTTACTATGCCTACTTATTTTTTAGGTTTGAATTAGGTTCGACAGGTATTTGAGGTTTCTTAAGTGGGTTATTGTGAGGTAACTTTGTTTGAGGTGGAGGAGGAGGCATTAAGGTGGGAAAGGAGAGGGTATGGACCATGATGGATTAGTTGAAGGATACTAAGGCTGGAAAGGTGCATTTTGAATAGGATTATAAGGCAGATATTGTGTACCTTCCATGCCTTGTTGATATGGCCTAGGGCATTGGGGCCTCTTCTAGTTGATGAAGTAGAGTTGTCCCAACCTTTTTTCTACCCCTTTGTATACATATTTTAGGCTTGGGAGAGAGGGAAATTTGTCTATTGCATGGTTTTCCTAAAAGACATGGTAGAATTCTACGGTGTTTAGTGGGCATTCATTTCTAAGATGCCTCTTAGTGCATATAGGGAAAAAGATAGCTCACTCTATTTCTGTGCTTTCTTATTTCCTTTTAATATGATTAGTGTCCATATGTAGGGAAAAAGTATGCAACACTTCAATTTTGAAGTCCTCCAACATGCTCCCCATATCATGTTTGATGGTTGAGGTTGAGGAAGACGAGTTAGTCAAGCTTTACCTGGACCTTCCCTTT
This sequence comes from Pinus taeda, assembly GCA_000404065.3. NCBI lineage: Eukaryota > Viridiplantae > Streptophyta > Pinopsida > Pinales > Pinaceae > Pinus > Pinus taeda. Next base: position 36,141 of record APFE031246419.1, on the reverse strand, counting down.
TCCTTAGCAGCCCTAGAATGGTTCTTGAATACTATCTTGATGTCATCATAGGTCAACTGGTAAATGTATCCTCCAGAAAACATATTGAGGGTCTCCATTACGTCCTCCCTGATACCTCAAAGAAGAATTAGTTTGAGTGACTCAAGGTCAAGGGTAAAGTTAGCCATTCTATAGTTGAGTTGGATTTTCTTTCCTCATAGTCCTCTAAGGATTCATTTGGTCCCAGGGTCATCCTAAATATTTCCTCTTTTTTATCTTTACACCTATAGTAATCCATGTACTTATCATTAAAGGTTTGCTACATTTGTGCCCAGGTAGTGATGCTACCTCCATTTCAGCCCATAAACCAATGCAAGGATGCATCTTTGAGGGTGGATGGAAACAACTTCAGCTTATGTTCATCATAGGTGTAGTCATAGGTCCTATAGAAAACAACAAACTCAAACATGAACGTGTCAGTGTCCTCAAAAGTTAGGCCATGGAAGTGTGGAAGGGTAGTAGGATTGATATTCTTCATCTTGGCCTCCCCATTATTCTCTGAGATGGGAAAGAACTCATTTTGTCTATTTTCAGACATGTCTCGGATAGGTGATATAGGCTCCTCCTCCCCCATAGTTTTTTCAAAGGTTTCGGGTTGCTCACCCAAAGGAAGTTCACAACTACCAAAGAATAATGATGGTTGGATGCTTGAAGGGGTGCGGGCTTTTGGTAGGAATTTTCCTTGATTTTCCCTACTCCTACAAGGAATGAAAGAACTAGCCCTTGCCCCCTTTTTCCAATTTTTCAAAAAAATAGTATTGATGCAAAAAAAATAAGCAACTTATAAGTAGAAACAATCTCTACTTGGACACCTCCCCAACAATGACACCAAAAAGTGATGAGCCCTAGTATTGCAACAAGAATGTTACAACTCCCAAGGAAACCAACTTAAATTATCAACCCAGGATTCGTACAAACTTGGAGATGACAGTGTTATATGTACAGTAGGTTAAGCTCTACTCATGTCATCTCCAGTCTTTAAAACAGATCAAGATATGCACAGACCACTCCTCCAAGTATCTTACAAAGAGAACTTGAATGAAAAGACAAGAGTCTACTCTAATTGCAAGAAGCTAAACATCATCCTAATTGAAGAAATGAAAGTGTCACTCATCAAATGTAAAGGATAACTACAATTGCAGGAAGGGAAAATCTATACTAATTGCAGAAATTAACCATCTGCTATTCTACTTGCAAAAATTAAATGAATATTCTACTTGCAGAATGTAAATCATTACTTTACTTTCCGAATGTGAAAAAATAATTGAAAAAGGAAACTTGATCTAAAGAGTATGACTAGAAACTTTAAGGACATAAGTTTTAAAAAACTAGGTCTAATCTACTTGCATTGAAGAGTTTTCATTCTTATCATTTAGTTAAAGATAATTTAGCTTTAGTAATGGAGTCTTTACACACTACACAAAAGAACAATCTTTGTGATTCAAATTTGGGAACCTGTCTACTAAATCTATTTTATGATCTATACTTGAAGTGAAGGAAGGATGGGTCTAAAGTGTTACTTAGTCTTCCCCAATCGTGGATTCAAAGCATGGAGGTCATTATTCAATCCCAAAATGTAAAAATAAAGTTCTTAAGGCAAATCTGGCCAAATTTAGACAATACTATTAGATTTCTACACTATGTTATAGGATGCTACAAGATTGGCTTGTTTTGCTACAGGATTGGATCAGAGAGCATCCCGAGGGTAGGAAAGGTCTTCTGAAGGTGGGGGAAGATATATGAGGGTGTATGAATAATGTGTGAGGTCTTTTTCCAAGTTTATCATGTAGAAATATTGAATAGTAAACACATTCAATGGAGATTATCCTGATCATGTACTATTGCGGAATACATACACAATACATAAGCTCCTCTACGTTGATCATCAATATAGCAGCATCAATAACAATAAAACATCAAGAGCATTCACACATTAACACAGTATGTATCCCGGGGAAAGCATCTCGCTAAAAACCCCAACTATCTGTATATTAAATGATTGAGTCATGTAACATTACCTAGCATAATACTTCTCACAAGTATCTCCACCTCTGTTACACACAATACAGCTAGACTGAATCAACATGGCTCAAATCTCCTTTGCCTGCTTGCCTGCCTCCGCGCTCATACCTGCCTCAAGAACTGATGAAATTCCAGGCAACCCACGTATTTACTTGGAAAGAATAATGTGGGATCACAGCTACAATGTGGGCAAATTATGTGGCAAACTCATTGGCATACTCAATCCCCTGATTTGTGCAAGATCTGGTGCACAACTATAGTCACAACTGATAGCAATCTGATTCTCTAACACCTGTCCCTGCTGAACTGAACATGCACTGACATGCAACTGAGTTAACTGATGTATTATTTAGTTGCATTATGAGTTAATAATTAGTTTAACAACTCATCATTAGCCTATTTGCAGTTAGACTAATTACAACTAGTTTAACCAAGTCAAACTGAACACAACTCCATCAACTCCACAATCAACTCCACCAAACTCGACTGATTGAGTTCTAATTGAAGTCATGTATGCAACAACTCAACTGACCCACAAAGAAAACATATTTCATTTTGAGAGCTGCATGTGCCACATCTGTAGCTCAAACTGAAGTGCTCCAAGAGAATAAAATAAATTTTATAGTCTAAATATTATTATAAGCTAATAATATTTGACTGCTCTATAATTAGACTTGACAGTGTCACCGCTGTTGTCTAAAAATAGAAGTCCATCTATTTTTGCCAACTTTACCAATCATTCATAAACAACATCCTGCAACTCATAGACATGATCCATATGTCTAAAAATAGACATAGTCTAAAAATAGACTTTGCGCTATAATTTGCCAGCGAGCCCACTTAGTGAAGGCAACTCTTTTCACTAAGCTCCATCATCTTGTTGCAATCTCAACACTCCCTCTCGACAAGATAAGGATTATCAGCAACCCCTATCCTGCCTCGGTGGTATTCGAATTTTCTCTTGGTGAGAGCGTTTGTCAGAATATCATCATCCTGATCCTCCGTTGGAATGTATGAAAGTAACATGATCCTCCGCTGCACACAATCTCTAATATGATGGTACCTGATGTCAATGTGTTTAGATCTATCGTGAAATACAGGATTAGCCGAGAGTTTAATGCAACTTTGGTTATCATAGTAAATCACAGTAGGATCCAAAATGAGAACCGAACAAACCAACCAGAATCTTCCTCATCCATATAGCCTCGCATGCAGCCAAACTTGCTGCCATATACTCGGTCTCTGCTGAACTGAGTGCCATGGATCTCTGCTTCTTGCTGTACCAAGAAACTGCTGTCGATCCAATACTGAAGACCCCTCCTGATGTGATCTTTCTATCTGTTGGGCTCCCTGCCCAATTTGCATCCGTGAAGCCACATAGCTTCACCTCATCCTCCTGTCTGTACCACAATCCATATCCCGATGTGCCTCTCAAATAATGCAATACATGCTTGCTCGCCTTCCAGAAGAGCTTGGCAGGTTTAACCATAGCTTGTGAAAGCTGGTTAACTACATAGCATATATCAGGTCGTGTATTGACTAAATACATCAGCAATCCCACCAACTGTCGATAAACAATGGCATCCACTTCTTCTCCCGAAGTGGCATCCTCCTTCCTCCAACCTCGAGGAAGAGGAGTATCAATAGGCTTGCAGCCATGCATGTTGAACTTCTCCAATATCTCCTGAGCATACTTACCCTGAGAAACAAACAGTCCACCATTGCACTGCCATATTTCCAATCCTAGGAAATAGTGAAGGAGGCCCAAGTCCTTCATCTCAAACTCCTTAGCAAGATCATCCTTGCATGAAAGTATCAACAGCTCATCGCTTGTTAGAATCAAATCATTTACATATAGTACAATGATAAGCAACTTACCCTCCACCACAATCTGGTATAGGTTAGGATCTGCCTCGCTCTTGGAGAATCCATGTCCGATGAAATAGCTGTCTATCCGTGTGTACCAAGCACGTGGTGCTTGCTTCAACCCATACAACTCTCTCTTGATCCTGCACACATGCGACTCGTTGCTGAAGACCTCAAAGACTTTGGGCTGCTCAATGTACACCTCCTCCTCAATGACTTCGTTGAGGAACACAGTCTTCACATCCATATGATGAATGTGCCATCCCATCTGCGCTGAGAGAGCAAGAATCATCCATATGGAAGAATACCTTGTGACAGGTGCAAAGGTCTCCTCATAATCGACCCCCTCTATCTGTGAAAATCCTCGGGCAACAAATCTTGCCTTGTACTTCTCCACACTCTCGTCAGCTGCCTGATTAACTTTGTAGACCCATCTCGAACCCACCACTAATTTCCCTTCCGGTCTAGGAACAATCTCCCATGCACTGTTTCTGACAATAGAATCATACTCTTCCACCATGGCGTCTACCCATGCGGGATCCTCCACAGCTTCCTCGAAAGAGGATGGCTCAGTCACAACACACTTGCTCATAAGAGCCATGTATCCAGTGTACCAATCAGGTGACTGTCTCTGTCTACGTTGGGCTGTAGGTGGTCCTACAACTTTCTCTGCATCTTGAGCCAGTCGCTCAGCTTCTGTCAAGCGCTTTCGCCCTCTGATGGTTGGCGCTGCATGAGTGGTCTCTTCCACTCCATGAACCTTGTCCTGTGGCTGATCCATGTCTTGAAGCTCATCCTTGGGAACTAATAGCTCCTCATCTGCATGCAAGTGTAGCTCCCTCTCAAGCGAACACTTCATGGCTTTCTCCTCCTGAAATTTTATATCCCGTCGCACAACAGTTTTACCACTATTTGGCAAATACACCCGATAGTTGTGGGGCGTATCAGTGTACACCACAAATATCCCAACCTCTGCAGTCGGCTCCAACTTCTTTCTGGCATCCTTCGTTACATGCATGTAAACGTTAGCACCAAAAATCCTCAAATGAGAAAGATCAGGCTTCTTACCAGAATAAGTCTCCTCAGGTGTACGCATGCCAAGTATCCTATGAGGACAACGGTTCTGCACATAAACTGTTGTATTGCATGCTTCCGCCCACAAGTGAAGGGGTAGGCCCTGATCATGCAACATCACCCGTGCAGCACCCACGATCGTTCTGTTCTACTGCTCAGCTACCCCATTCTACTGTGGGTTATAGGGAGCTATGAGCTCTCTTCGAATCCCTTCTGCCTTACAGAAATCCTTGAACTCATCCGAGATGTATTCACCACCATTATCGCTCCTAAGAGCCTTCACCTTCTTCCTCGACTCCTTCTTGACCAGTGCTTTGAATTCACAGAACTTTGAATATCTCTTTCTCTTCTTCTACATGAAGAAGATCCAGCACTTATGAGATAAATCATCAACAAAAATCACATAATACTTGTGTTTTGCTGTCGAAGCAACTGAGAAAGGTCCACACACGTATGTGTGAATTCTCTCAAGGATCGTCGTGGCGTGACTATCCTTCTCGTGAAAGGTGGTTTTCACAAACTTCCCCAAAGTACACCCCTTGCACTAATCTGACTGCGCAAGTGTGCCTTTAGGAAGCCCTGTAGTGATTTGTTGCAGTATCTTCAAGGCTCCATGGTGAAGGTGGCCCAATCTCCTCTGCCACAACTCGCCATCATCCCAGCTCACCAATCCTTCTGCCTTGCCTGCCATCGCTGCGCATCCATCTACATGCAATTGATAAAGGTTCCTTACTCGAACCCCTATCTTCCGGGTCTCAGCAGTTGTCTTGCTATGCATGAAAGCTTTTCCCTTGCTGAAAACAACATCATACCCCTTGTCTTCTAACATCGCCACAGAGATAAGATTCTTCTTCAATCCTGGAACATGCATGACTTCCTTCAATACGAAGGGTTTACCAGACTCCCTCTCAAAGGAAATGGTACCAATATCGGTCGCACTGTATCTACCATCATCGCCCATCTCAATGTGCACTCCAAGATATTTTTCCTCCAGATTAGAAAACAAATCTCTATCTCCCGTCATGTGAAAAAATGCACCACTGTCCAAGAACTACACCGATCCCATCACACTTGAAACCAAGCATGCGATCAATGAAAAATAAAGTTCAAACTGTGAGGCTAGAGCCTCTCCTACTGCTGATCCAGTGGCTTACTTGTTTTTCTTCTTCTGCGGATAATTAGTGGCATAGTGTCCGTGCTGGTGATAGTGAAAACACTTCACCTTGGACATTTCCTGCTTCTTGCCTTTCACACCAGATTGAGAAGCTTTCTTGCTCTTCCCTTTCTTTGCTTTAGCATCCAAAGCACAATTTTCTTCATCAGCTCCCTTTGATGAAGATCCGTCCCTGGTACTCCACCTGATCTCCTCCTGCACAAGATCTGACCACGGTCTTTGCCATCCTGGCAATTTCTCCCGACCATTGACAGAGTCCTGATAGGAATGCAAACTCTTCGGAAGACCAAGGAGAGCCAAGCTCACCAATTCCTCATCATCGACAGTAACCCCCACACTTCCCAGCTCATCTCGACACTGAGTGAACTTCGTGAGATACTTGGGCATACTGTCACCCTTCTCGCATTTGATGTTTCTGAGTTTATCTTTGAGCGCCAGCTTCCTCTGATCGCTCTTGCTTTGGAATAATTCTGTTAATGATTTCCACATCAAATATGGAGTAGCCTTTCCATGGAGGCTGGACACAATGTGATCCTTCACGCCCTCCAACAGAATCCTTCGACATTTTGCAATCTTCTTTTGCCAAGCATTAGCTTGAGTAGCATCAATAGGCTTTGGGATATCTGTCTCTATGAACTCCTTCAGCCCTTTATCATCCAATACTGCCTCCATCCTATCCTTCCATGCAATATAGTTCATACTGCCCTCAAGGGCATACTCCAATCGCAATCCTGTGAAAGACATCTTAGTTTTGACACCAAGAAAACACTGTTGCAAATTCGAATTCCACGAGCTCCAACTCAACCGTTTCTGATCTAGAATTCGTGAGAACAAGGTATTTCTTGTATAGAGATCGTTTGTATGGGCATTCACCAGATATCTCACCTTCCAAAGGAAGGATGAATCCAGAGGCTACCTGGCCCGATTACAGACTCTGCATGAAGAAATAGAATGTAAACACTTCCTGAATAGTAGATCTGATGATCAACAGCTCCAATACCATGTAGAAATTTCGAATAATAAGAACATATTCAATGGAGATTATCCTGATCATGTACTATTGCCGAATATGTACACAATACATAAGCTCCTCTACACTGATCATCGATATAGCAGCATCAATAACAATAAAACATCAAGAGCATGCACACATTAACACAGTATGTAACCAGGGGAAAGATTACAGCTGAAAACCCCACTATCTGTATATTAATGATTGAGAACATGTAACATTACAATAGTCAATACTTCTCACAAGTATCCAACACTATCTCCACCCGTTACACACAATACAACTCAGATCTGATCTCCAAATCTATTCCACTGCTTGCCTGCCTCCAGTGCTCAATACCTGCACAAGAATGGATGAGAATGGTTGAACCAAACTCGTATTTACCTCAAAAGAATCACTCACACTGGGAATCACATAGCTATAATCACTTGGTATTGGCCAATTCTCATTGGCATAACTCAATCCCATTGATTGTGCAAATCCTCATGCACAACTATAGTCACAACTGATAGCAATCTGATCCTCTAACACCTGTCCCTGCTGAACTGAACATGCACTGACATGCAACTGAGTTAACTGATGTATTTTTTAGTTGCATTATGAGTTAATAATTAGTTTAACAACTCATCATTAGTCTATTTGCAGTTAGACTAATTACAACTAGTTTAACCAAGTCAAACTGAACACAACTCCATCAACTCCACAATCAACTCCACCAAACTCAACTGATTGAGTTATAACTGAAGTCATGCATGCAACAACTCAACTGACCCACAAAGAAAACATATTTCCTTCTAACAGCTACATGTGCCACATCTGTAGCTCAATCTGAAGTGCTCCAAGAGAATAAGATAAAGTTTATAGTCTAAATATTATTATAAGCTAATAATATTTGACTGCTCTATAATTAGACTTGACAGTGTCACCACTGTTGTCTAAAAATAGAAGTCCATCTATTTTTGCCCACTTGACTAATAATCCATAAACATCATCCTGCAACTCATAGACATGATCCATATGTCTAAAAATAGACACAGTCTAAAAATAGACTTTGCGCCATAATTTGCTTGCGAGCCCACTTAGTGAAGGCGACCCTTTCACTAAGCTCCATCATCTTGTTGCAATCTCAACATATCACCCCTCACAGGCCCATCTTTCACAAAATTACATGCTCACGGTGTTCCCTAATAACTTTGAAAAGATGATCTCGGTGGCCAAATTAGAGAGTAGTATGAGGTGTCAACAAAGAGGATGGGGGTGACAAAATGGATGTAGGATGAGTGTGCCAATCCCTGAAAGTCACTGTTAATACCTACAGACTACAATCAACCCCTTTTTACTCTTGGAAAAAACATAAATATAGTGATCAAATTGCAACAAATCAAGAACGAAAGGATGAGTTAAAATTTATTTCATCTAAAGCTACTCTATCCTAAAACATACATCTAATCCATGTGCAAAGGCATGATCTTAACTTCTAGGATGTAGAAACAACATATGCCAGAGAAATATACACCAAATCCTAGAAAATTTCAAAGGAAAATAAAAAAATGTTTTTGGCTTGTTGTTTTAGACTCCTCACCCACACTTGCCACAAGAGAGGTGGTAATTAGGCATGTAACCACAATTATTGAAATCTAACTTCTATTTAAACAAAGAAAGAAGTGTCACTACTTAAGCAATGAAAAAATTAAATACATGAGAGAGACTAGAGCCTTTGGGTTGGGCCCTAACCCAAGGATCTCAGCCCTCCAAAGTTAACTCAAATGTAGACAACCAATGAATCTTTCATTGATAGAAAATATAGTTCAAATACATCATATCAAAATGGAAATATTAGTCTCAAGTACTTGGATGTCAATAGTTCTTCCTAGCTCAAAAATTTCGAATCCTAATGAGACCTTAGGCCTGTTTCTTTATACAAAAGATGACTGAGGGGCACCCCCCTTGGAAGGAGGATTGCTTCCCTCCAAAACCTTGAAAATAGTGGATCTATTTCCCTTATACCCTCTCATGCGCTTGAGTTCATTAGTTGCAAGTAGACCTTGAGTTTTAGGTAAATGTAGATGAGTGATTCTAGGGATCACTTCAAGTCAAAGGAGAGTAAATGTAGGGCACAAGCATCCTACACTTCCTCTAGCTACCTTTAACATGCCTCTGCATGATAAATGTACTCAAAAAGGTTCTCTTACCTACACATAAAGCACCTTAGTCCACGAAGTATGACAAGCACCCTTTAGCTTCCCATTAAGCACATTATAGCCAAATATGTAAATTAATGTGAGGAAAGAAAGAATTTATGGGTTGGAGGATATCAATATGGGCCTTAAAATATACCTATTGATGGGACCCATCAATGAGTATGCAATAAATAGTAATTAATGTTGAGAAATGGAAATAAGAAATTCCATTTTAATTTGTCCTTCAACTAAACTGTGAATTAAATTCGAATTCTATTCTCATAGAGCCTTTAAATAGTTAAATTAAGTTTATTAAACTTACTTAACTTAGGAAATTTGAGTTGGGAGTCTTTTGGAAGTCATGTATATGTTCTCCCTACTTTGTATGAGTTCACTATGAGTTAATTGTGAGTTGTAAAATCGAAGACTCGGTTTCATGAGTCAGTTTAGTTAAATTAGTTCTGAAACTGATTGAGAGAACTAATAGTGAGTTAACAGTCAGCGGTGACACTATTGAACTCCACCATTGCTACTCTAGTTAACTGAATATTTACTCATCAAAAACTCATGTATGTCGATTCTGAGAAAGGCCCAGTTGAGATTAGAGTGTAGGGAAATTGTACTATTTGTTTTAGATTTTTATGAGCTGCACTGATAGTGCATGCAATCAGAAACTGATCCTTAAGGGATTGTACAATTTTTAGAGCCTTGATTTCCCTTTAAATACAAGCTATCCTTCATAGGAATTACACATTGGAATAGAGACTTGGAGAGCTTGTGAAGAGGCTAATATTTGGCCTTGAGATTTCTTATGAGTTGGAGATTGAATTTGCTGAGTGTTGGGATTGTTCTAGAGAGAAAAAGCATTGTAATTTCATCTTGATTTTCCAAATTAATACAAAACATATAGTGGGGTTTTGATTTGTGGCTTTCCCCAAATATTTATTTTTTTATGTGCCTTTGATTCTCTTCCTCTATTGATTATTGTTTGCTTGATGTTTATGGGCTTCCACTGTAGAGAGTAGAAGTAGATTCTTGTCTCTTGCTTTAGCAAATTGCATTAGCTTGTGAATCTATAGGATTTTCTACATGGTATTGAAGCAAGATTGTTTTTTAGGCCAAGAGTTTGCAAAGCATATATGAAACTTTTTGTGCAAAAAATTCATAAAAAATTGCATATATGGATTTCTTGGGAAAAGATACCCAAATTCAAAAAGAAAATCAATCGAATCGAAGTTCAGATGAGGGAGATATCACTGATTTAAAATCAGCTTTCTAGAGGAGATTTCGAAGTTTTGAGTTTCTGGGTTACAGGTGAAAGTTGAATTTGCAATACATACTTCAGGATTATAAGATGGCATTCCATGGGTTGAGGCTTGAGTATGAATCAGAAGGCAGCTCGAATTTTATAACTTGAAGGGACTAGATGGAGGCTGTGCTATAGGACAATGGCTTGAATGAATTTGTTGAACAAGCAATTCCTAAGCCAACAACTACTAATGCACAAAACTTGGCTAAGTGGAAGAAGTGTGTGGTGAAGGCAAGGCAGATAATCCTTGAGGGAGTTCGAGATCATATTTTCTCAAGACTCCATGGAAAGGAAACCCTACATGATATGCGGAAAACATTCACGAATTTGTATAAGAATATAAGTGATCAAAGGAAGTTGGCACTGAAGGAAAAACTTCGTAAAATCAAGACGGAGAGAGGCAAGATGATTCCAAAGTACTTGACCAAGTTAACTCAATGTCGGGATGAACTTGGAAGTGTTGGAATGATGGTTGCTGAGGAGGATATGGTGAGCCTTTCTCTTCTTGGACTCCCAAAGAGTTGGCATAGTTATCACGACTCTGTCAATGGCTGGGAGAAGATGCCAGATTGGGAACAACTATGGTCAGATTTGATGTAGGATGAGATCAGGAGGAACACCAGGGATGGCTCTTCATCAAAGATTGATGATGAAGAGAATTGTGCCTTAGCGATTAAGACGAGGAAGGGGAAAGGTAAAATTTCCCATTCCAATCCAATTCTTATCATGGAGGTACGAAGAAGGAAATGCCGAAAGTTAAATGCTTTAATTCTCGCGAGATGGGTCACTTTTCTACAAATTTTCCATTGAAGAAGTCCAAGGAGAAGTCCTCAGGAGGAACGGTGGGTGAGGCTTTGGCCTCCCAATTCAAATTGGACTTTCCCCTCATTGCATGCATGGTGTCCTCAATGATGGGAAGTGTCTGCTAGTTAGATAGTGGAGCTTCTTTCCACATGATTGGCAACAAGGAGTTATTCAGTGAACTGGAGGACAAAGATCTCAAGATGCATATCGAGATGGGTGATGACAGTAAGTATAATGTTACTGGTATGGCCACTATTACTTTTTAGAGGGAGCATGTGGCTCCACTCACCTTAAAGAATGTAATGCATCTACCCAGACTGACGAAGAACTTGGTATCCATTGCCATGCTCAAGGATAGAGGCTATGATGTGATATTTTCAAAAGGAAAGGTGTTCCTTCAACACATAGCCACGGGTCAAGCAAAGAAGATAGGGATTTGAGTTCAGAATCTCTATAAGATAGAGGTAGAGGAATGTGTTCCGTTGAGTTCAAAAGTAGAAATGATGTTGAGCCGAGATGTCGACGAGTTGTGGCACATGTGATTGGGCCACTTGCATCATGGGGCTTTGAAGATATTGTAGTAAATATCTATTGGTCTTCCCAAAGGTATGCTTGAGCAAGTTGATACATGCAAGGGTTGTACTTTGGGAAGATACACCAAGTCTTCCTTTGGAGACAGAGAAAGTTGAGCAGAGTCTATTTTGGAGAGATTCCATTCAGATATGTGTGGACCATTCTCAACAACATCCATGACCAAACACATGTATTATGTTATATTTGTTGATGACTATTCTCGTAAATGCTGAGTATTTTTTATGTAGAATAAGGATTAAACTTTCACAAAGTTTTGTGAGTTCAAAGCATTGGTAGAGAATGAGTCTAGAAAAAGGTTAAATATCTACAGAGTGATAACGATGGTGAGTATGTATCCAATGAGTTTAATAAATTTTATGCAGTGGAATGGATTAAACGAGAGTTGAAGGCACCCCATAAACCTCAACAGAATGGGTTTGCCGAGAGGAAGACCACGAGGATAGTAGGGGCATCAAGGGTGATGTTGCATGATCAGGGCCTACCACTACACTTGTGGGCTGAGTCATGCAACACGACAGTTTATGTTTAGAACTATAGCCCACATCAGATACTTGAGATGAAGACACCAGAGGAGGCTTATTCTGGTAAGAGGCCACACGTTGGTCACTTGATGATTTTTGGGTCATCAATTTATTTCCATGTGAGCAAAGATGCACAGAAGAAGCTTGAGCCAATAGTAAAGTTGGAGATATTTGTGGGGTACACTAATACACCCCACAACTATCAGGTGCACATGCTGACCATTTGGATGACAGTGGTTCACAAGGATATCAGGTTTGATGAGGATAAGTCCATGTGAGTAGCCCTTGAGAGGGAGCTTGAGCTATATGTGGATGAGGAGCTTTTAGCTCCTAAGGTTGAGGAGCCTCAGATTGATGTGGCACAGCTGATGAGCCCCATAAATGGGTAATTATATGGGCTCATTTTTCTTCCTAACTTAACTTAATCCACCATTCTCGTTAGTTTATTGCATGTTTTTTATTATATTTATGCTAATAGAGTGAGTTTGGTTGGTCATTATGCCTTGAAGTCTAATGTGTGTTTAATACAGATTTTTGGTCAATTTTAGAGACAAAGTCAAAGATTTAATGAACATTTCGCTGCAAATATTTGAAGAAGACAAGGGAGAGGATTTATAGGAGGGTGTCCCCCTCATTGATGACTCCCTACTTCAAATTCTCCTTCAGAAAGCTTGGAGCACAAGCAGCCACATCAATGCACCAAAGAGGCAGCTGAGCAAGTTAAGGATAACTGTTGTCTATCTCAAGTTTTGGGAGCCAAGCCTCCATGATTTTAAGGGAGTTGTTGGGAGCTCCAATTGTATAAGTAGATAGGCCTAGGGCCTCATTAGGTTGTTGAATGTTAGTCAAATTTTTGCACTTTTGTTGGAGCTTTGCTCTGCTCAACTTCGAGCTTACTTTTGTAGACAGTTTCATGTAATCTTACTGTTATTTTGATAATGAAGATGATATTGTTTTTGAGCTAGCATTGAGTTACCTCAAAGGGTTGAATCTCTTGGGTTAGGGCCCAATCCAAGCAGCCAAGCACCTCTTGTTTTGTATTTATATGTTTTGTTTCAGTCTATGAATTCATTGTTGTTAGATAGATTTCTTTCTTGGTTAAGGATATGTTACTTTTAGTGATTTAAAAGGTTGTTTCCATTTCAGTTTGTTTTAGCAGGTTGAAAAGTGATAGAAGAAGATACAAAAAGGCCATCAACAGAGCCTTGGCCTCCTTTCTCCCCTTTGGGATCATGAACTGAGGACCCTCTTGTTGCCACAAAAAACACAGATTTGCCTTTTCCATATGATTTCTAGTGTTGCAGCTTGTTAGAAGGTTCATGCTTTGTTGTAGATCTATTTCACCATGTTCATTTATGTCTTTACGATAAACCTTCTTCCATGTTTTGTTTCCATATAGCATTGTTTAGCATTTACTTTCCTAGATCAAAATTTAGACTAGCTTGATGAACAATTTCGTTTTTAGTGTAGCTAGTTTCTTTGCTTGCTTAGTCTCAGTGTTTGATTTTCAGTTCTCTTGTAGTACATCTCTGCTCACAATAAGTCAACCAATCAGCCATCACCATCTCTCTTTGATCCATGTTCCACAGGTCATCCAAAGTCCCTCACAAATCTTCCTTAATTTTCTGCACTTTTCTCATGAACTTTCCTCTCTTTCCTTGAACAAGTCCAACCATCTTACCATTCCCTAATCCTCCTTGATGAACCTTAGACACCTTAACGCATCCTCCTAGCCATCAGCTACCCTTTCCACCCATTTTCCCACCTTCAAAACCTCTAAAACAGCTCTCGGCATCCTCTTGTAGACCTCTTGTAGATCCCCTGCAGCCTCCTGTAGATTTTCCTGTAGGTGTCTTTTTGAAGTCCGATTGCAGGGAAAGCCTCCAGAAGGCCACCTAGGACCTCCTAGGACCCATCCACACCTTCCTACACCTCTGCAAACTCCAAATTCGCCCTCCATCGCCACCTAATCACTGCCACATTCGCAAACAAATAAATTACATACCTGACAATTTCACCTAAAAATACATAAAAAATCCAAAAAAAAGATGTTTTTTTTATCATTTCCTTCTAGAAATAGCTTGAGTAGATGTTGTTTTCTTCTTAGATTAAGCAATAGCACTCATTTCATGGTTTTCATCTCTTTTTTTTTGCAAAAATAGGATTAGTTGGTTAATTAGGGTTTGTTAGGTTTACTTTGCATTTCAGTGTTCTTTCTATTTCTGCAAGTAGAGTAGCCTCTATAGAGTAAGATTTCATTTCTTTCATCACATATAAAGCTTCTTCTAGAATTCATAGAAGTTGGCTTGAGCTCCTAGTGATCTTGCGCCAACTAACGAAGTGACAGCTTGCAGTAAGAACTAGTACTTGTGCATACAACACTGTCGCTTCCAAGTTTGTTACGAACTACCAAGTTGATAAAAGTAAAGTAGTAAGCCCAGGAGTTGCAGCATTATTGCTGCAATATTGGTGCTCACCACTTTTTGGCACCGTTGCTGGGGAAGCATCAGAGTATTTTGTGATTAGTGCTTTTCTTCTATTTTCTATTCCAACATTTTGCTAAGTAGTTTATTTCAACAAAAGTAGAGTAGTTGTCTCTTTCAATTTCCTTATTTCCTTGCTTTCATTTCAATTCTGTAATTCCCATTCTAGCAAAAGTAGATTAGCCATTTCCCTTCTTTCATTTCAATTCTACAATTTTCATTCCAGCGAAAGTAGATTAGCCATTTCCTTGCTTTCATTTCAATTCTGCAATTTCCATTTCAACAAGTTCATTTCAGTTAGTTGCAATTTGTTCAATCAATTTCAGTTTTGCAAGTACAAGCAGTGAAAAAAACAAAAACCAACCAAAAAATATTTCCTTTCATGCCTCGTAGGAACTGTTAGCGCTCAAATCCGCCTTAGGCTGAAATAAGGCAAGACTCAAGGCCACATCAAACCACGCTCAGCCTCGTAGCTAGCCCTACGAGGACAGGAGAGGGCTCTCTCCGGGTCAATCTCGGCAAAAGATATTAAAAAAAGCTCGAGATGACTGAATTGATGACTGATTTTAGGCTAGGTATTAAGTACAAAGAGTTTAGGATTGATTTTTTATGATTTTGTTGAAATCAAGGGAAAGGCAATTTTGGGTGCAGGGATGAGGCACAGTTTTTGCAGAGGTCCACATGGGGCAAGATAGGTAATTGTTTTGATGCCTTAAAGCAGGTGAGATGGATAGATCAGACTAGTGAGAGGCTAAGGAGAGCAAGGGGTCTCAAGGATTCTCCTTAAACTGAAGAAAACATAGAATATTAAACAAATTTAAAGGCAGAGCATAGCAATTTCATGGATTCTACCTTAACACTTCATTTGCTTAATAAGAGAAGATTCAATAGAGATAATGATTCACATACAAAACTTACAAATACTGAGAGAAAAACACCATCAAGACATAAAGCCACATGGATCCCAAGTAGTGATGCAAAACCCTGGTCTTTGCTTTGCCAAAAATGCTGTAAAGATGTACAATATAGTCTCAAAACTATCCCAAGAATCCAACCTCTGCTACTGAATGAAAAATTAAATATATATACCAAGCTAAACCATTCCATAACCTCTAGGGGTCGAGCTCCTCCTTCTAGGAGCTGTTTCAACCAATTCTAAACTGAGCACTACAAACTAGGCAATCAAATCAACTTGCCTCTATAAACTTGGAAACCAATTCATTCATTAATTTTTTGCCATTTTATGAATGAATCTTCTAGAATAGGTAAAAAGAGCCATGTCAATCATGAAATTACATTTAGTTACATCAAAGAGGGTGAAAAATCCCATGAAAATTCAAGACTGGTCAAAAGCTACGTTGTCCTGAGCTGAAAGTGAAAAACTGGCCAATTTCCCCTATGCGTAGCGTGCCATTTCTCTACGCGTAGCGCGCCTTTCAGGCCAATTTTGAAGTACTTCCCGGCATCCAAATGAGGCAAAAGTTGGTTTGTTGGAAAGGTTTGGATGTCTACATTCCAGCCCAAGTGGAATTGTTCAATTTGGTGGCCATTTTCTCCTCCAAAATTGCAATCTCCCAAGACTGCTTCCTATGTGTCCAAAAAGTGGCAGAAGGCCATTTTTTGCTTGTTTTTTGACCTTTTGGGGGCTCAAATCTTCATGAAATTTCTTGGCCATGACTGAGAAGCTATATTTTTTCATGAAAAATCCAAAAATGCAAACTTTTCCTGAATTGGACCTCCCCAACAAAAGCGTAGCGCCCGGCGCGCTACGCGTTGGGAGCAAAAACCTGTTTTTGACAAAAAATTTCAAAAATGACCAAAATTGCTCAAAATTGTTTGAATTTTGAGCTGGGGGTGTGTCATTGAGTGCCATGCTCCCTCAAGGTGGTATCGGAAAAAATCTGAAGTGGATCGGGCCTTTTCCTCCGTTTTAGTGCTTTGGCCAATCTTCTCTTGAGAACCTTCATTTTCGCCTTGCACACGTCCATGCGGGACCAATAATGATTCTTCATGTGGAGGAGCATATCTTTGTCTCTATTTTCTTTCACCAAAAACCTCTCCAAGTGAGTGTTCACCCGAATAAGAATGGATTCTCGATCTATGGGTGTCAAATCAGCGGGTCTCCTACGGGCCAATTCCCGGTCTTCACGAATCTTCCGCTGCTCATAAAGCTCGTGCTCATCCTCCAAATGTTTGTTGCGCTGCTCTAAATAGTTAATTACCCATTTTTCCATCTGCAATTTCTTGTGCAACGACTCATTCTCGGTCCTTTGCTCTTGGATGATCTCCTTGAGCTTTGAGGTAGGAGAGCTAACCTCAATATAATTGACATGTGTATCCGGACCTGCTGAAGGGCCCTCATCAATCATGGGCCTCTTGCCCCTGTCCTGAACCTGTACCTGTGCTGAAGAAGGTGGCGAGACCCCTTCCACATGATGTGGAGATAGTACTCGCTGTGTCGATGAAGTCAATGAGACCCCTTCCACCCCAGGTGGAGATAGTACTCGTCGTGCAGCTGCAAATAAGGCTCTGGGGCCTTTCTGATATGTTACATATGCTGGAGCATCAACATGCTTGGTCTCATGAATGTTCGGTTGCTGTGAAGGCCCCTCATCATGAACAATCTCAGGAGGTGGATGTGGCGCTGTGAAGAAGTCGCGAGAAATGAAATCGTCCCATGGAATACCTTGCTGTGCCAGCTGATGCATCACTATGATCTCGATCAGTGCATAATGATATATGCTTTTGAGTTGCTGCGCGGGACTCTTCCTTTGCACTACGGGCACCATCTTCTCTATATTCTGGCACATGAAAAAGAGAATGTTCATCATTCGTACCCGGGTAAAATGCATCAACAAATGGATATGGTACAAATATAAACGTGAAAATCGGCCCTCACAAGTAAAATAGTGCATGATAAGCCTCATCAAGGGTACATACTTCTCCCTTAGGAATCTGAAACGAAAAATAGTAGTGAGGTTCTTCACGAATCCGGGTTTGATGTATGGTTGATAATGAAATTTGCCTAGCAGCTTGCACTTGGTCCACTCTTCCCCAACATTCGGTATCCCGGTGGCTTGAGCAATACCCTCGGGTGATAGTGTGAAATCCGCTCCTGCAAGGTTTACATGGCCACTGTGCAAATGTAGGACAAACAAGCGGACTAATTCCCTGTGATGTTGAATTTGTGAGATCTTCTCACAATACTCAAAGCATGACTGTTATCGAAAACAAGACAGTGCAAATGGACAAGCTTGCAAATAGGCCAAAGAGGTGGGCTCCTCTCTAACATGTTGACCACCTTTACCACCCTTGTGATGCCTCCTAGGCACTTCTTCCTCCGGTGTTGATCCACTGTAATCACTCTGCTCATAATCTGATTCGGTTTCTGACATGGTTTTGAAAACAAGATTGCTGAACTCTATATGTTGACTGTGCACACACTTGATTGCTGTTTGACTTTGTATGCTATTTGAATTTTTATTCAAATGCTGTTACCAAGGGGACATAAAGACAAGGGAATTGTTAGGGAAAGGGAAACATGAGGGAATAAGGGGAAATGAAAATAAGGAGGAATTTATGGAAAGGAAAAAACATAGGAAATTGTGAAAGTGTAGGGTTTGGGGCAAAGTAGGTTTTAGGGCTAAGTAGGGTTTGGGATTTTAGGAAGGAATTTTATGGGAAATTTGAAAAGGAATGATGACGAATATGAGAGGAAAAATGAGGGTGAATCATGGGAAAACCTTGGGCAACATATCTTTAAAACCCCTAGCAAACTTAGTGTTGCATTTTACACATCAACATTAGGGTTTCTTGTTTTCCATTTCATGGCATATTGGTCATTTTTTCTTTACATTCAATTTGCAAAAACTAACCAAAACAATCATGAAAGAGCTTACTTGTAACTTGCTTGAGCTGAGAGAAGTGTATTGGGTGCTTGCTGCAAGTTTTAGGGTGAAATAGCCAACGCGTAGTGCCCTCTGCCCAACGCGTAGTGCTCGTGTATTTTTGCACTGCTAGAACCTCCCCTACGCGTAGCACGCCACCAACGCGTAGCGCGCCACTCCCAACGCGTAGTGCGCCACTAAGACTGCCCAACTTTGCTCAATATCTCATGAAATCACCTTTGCAAGTTTGCAGTTAGCTTGTGAGAGGCAAATGAGTTACAAATGAAGTTCAATGTGCTTTTATAGGCTTTCTTTAAATTTACATTTGCCCAAAACCCACTTTCTAATGTTTTGAGTGTTGACACTTTTTGAACTTTAATTGGCTCTAATTTTTGGTTTCTTTTCTTTGAAAAATTGGTTGAACTGATGGTTTCTTCTGAAAATTTTTGTAGGGATAACTTCAAAGGTGCTTTGGCAAAGGAGACCAAGGCTGCACTTTAACATTTGAAAATTTTGAAAATTTGAGAATTTTTACAAAAATGAGAGAATGACCTTTGTTTTTCAAAAACAGAGTTTTTGAAAACAAAGTGGAAATTTAGCTGAAGACTAGTGAGAATTGTTGAAATGATGCTTTATGAAGGACATCCCTCTGGCCTGCTAGTCCTTTATGACTTCTCAAGGCAAAATTTGACTCAACCCTAGACCTAAGACCTTGAAATTTAAAACAAGACAAATGAATTTTTGAAGACTTTATTGACTCAAACAAAACTGAACCAGCAGTGCCAAACAAGAGGGGGATAAAAGACACAAGCTCCTCCAGCAGAGTTATGGCATGCCTAATGGAATGCAACATGATCACGCTGATGGGACACCTAATTATGAAATGCAAAGAGCTTTGATCTCTGGTGGAGGGCTACTAGACTGACTCTAACATTGGCTCCAATGGGGATGGTAGCTCCTTGGAGATGCCAAGAATAGCAGATCTCTGGAAGAGCAGACAGTGCCTTCACTCATTGGGCGATGGAGTTATTATTTTGACACAAAATCTTGAGAATTTGACTGAAAAACAAACATTGCTTTGACCAAACTAGACTCAAACTAAAGACTAAGACAACTGACTTGACAAACTTAGATATACTAACTTTCATTTTCAGAATTATAGCCTTCACTTCGGGCCCCAAATTGAAGATGATAAGCTAGTGTACATGTGCGATAGAACAAGAGTAAAATGATATATACAATGATGATGAATTGAGTAGAAAATACTCAAAAGTAATATCTCTTTAACAACCGACCATTGATCGGCCCTCCAGGATATTCATCTCCATTCATCTCTTTGAGAAGAAAAGCATTTTGGCCGTGATATGCTGCAATCTTATAAGGTCCTTTCCACAAATTTTCAAATTTTCCATGCTTTCCCTTGTCTTCATGACGAGCATCCCATCTTAAAACAACCTCATCCAGCTGAAATGTGTCTGCCTTTGCTTTCCGGTCATAAATCCTTTTGATACGCTCCTACAATTTGCAAGTGTTCTAAAATACCTCCTCCCATGTCTGCTACAAATGAATCATCTGATTTATTCTTCTTTGCATAGGATCTTCTTCACTACCCGCTTCTTGAAGCAATTTGACTACCGGGACAGCAAGTGAAGTTGGAAAAACTGTGTCTGTTCCGTACGCGAACTCGAAAGGAGGCATACCAACAGATTTTTTCTGACTCACCCTATCAGCCCATAATGCATTTATCAACTTCTTGTGCCAGCCCTTTTTGCTGATTTCCAACAATTTCTTAATGATATTGACCAAAGACTTGTTATATGACTCCGCCAATCCGTTTCCTTGAGGGTGGTATGCGGTTGAATGTCCCAAGCTAATATAGTACTTATAACAAAACTCAATCATCCCTTTTGACTTAAACGTTGCTGCATTATCCATGATTAGCTTACTTGGACATCCAAAGCGTGACAAAATATTAGCCTCGAGAAAAGAAATAATTACCGCATCCGTAGCTTGTCGAGTAGGAATTGCTTTAATCCATTTTGTGAAGTAGTTCGTAGCTGTCAATATCCATCGATGCTGTCCTGATGATGCCGGATGAATTTCACCAATGAAATCCAATCCCCACTGCTGAAAAGGTGCGCTGATTTCAATTGGTTTGAGAGGCAAAGGCTGGAGCTTCTGCTTTCCTTGAAAAATTTGGCATTCGTGACGATTTTTAACCGCTTTATATACATCTGAAAATAATGAAGGCCAATAATAGCCTGCCCTTAGTATCTTGTTTGCCGTGGTCTTCCAAAACAAATGACCTCCACAGTCTCCTCTATGAAAGTCTTCTACGACTCTTTGAGCTTCATCCTCTACCAAACAATTTAATAACATCCCGCCAGGGTCTTTCCAAAACAATTCTGAATCGAGAATGCAAAATTTAGCAGCCTTCAATTTCAATGTTCTACTTCTGTTTCTTGGTATTCCAGGAGGAGAAGATAAATGCTGAAGTACATATAAAATATCAGCATACCATGGGGAAGAAAGAAACATTTCAGATACCTGAAAGGATGGGTTCTCCTCATCTTCATCAGACATAGCAGCAATCAAATTTATGTCTAGGATTTGTAGATTTGTTTCAGCCATTAGCTTCGCGAGTCCTTGACCTTTGATCAGCTTGGTGGGTTTAATTTCAACATCATATTCTAACAACGCAGCAATCCACTTACCCCTTCTCCCTTTTGGATCTGCCTGTACTAAAACATCTTTAACTGCTGCGTTAGGAACATAAGCTAGAATATGAGAATGCAATATGTACACACGGAAATCCTTCAAGGCCTTAACAAGCGCCAATGCTTGCTTCTTGATGATGTTATATTTCAATGCTCCATCTCTAATTATGCGACTGAAAAAGGTGATGGTCTTTTCTACACCTTCTCTCTTCTGCATTAGCACAACTACCAAAGTGTGCTCAGAAGCAAATGAAAATAAAATAAAATCTTGAGTGTAGTCGGGGCTGATCAAAATAGGAGCTGTAGAAAGAGCTAACTTCACTAGATTAAATGATTTAACCGCCTCTTCGGTCCACTTTACCTGGCTTTCCTTTTTGAGCATGCTTGTGATCTCTCTTAGATGCTCTGCTAGATTTGGAATAAAACACCACAGAAAATTCAGTTTACCATTGAAAGACTGAATTTCTTTCTTGTTCCGGGGCTGTTCAATTTGCTGAATGGCTTCAACACGTGCTGGATCAATATGGATGCCGTCTTTAGATATGATGTGACCAAGTATTTTTCCCTCATCCATGGCAAAAAGACTCTTTTTTGGATTCAACGATATGCCATATTTTCTGCACTTTTGGAAAACAATTTTCAAATGATACAAATGTTCCTCATCAGAATTTGAAAACACGGTTAAATCTTAAAGATAAACAACCAAGAATACATCTTTCTCATTGGCAAAAGCCACGTCCATTGCACGCTGAAAGGTAGCTCCTGCACTTTTCAAACCAAACGACATCTTTGCATAATGAAATGTTCCCCATGGAGTGGTGAATGCGGTCTTGTCACGGTCATCTTCATGCACTAAAATCTGATTGTAACCTGAATAACCGTCGAGTAGTGACATCCTTGATGCTCCAACTACTCGCTGAAATATATGATCCATTTTGGGCAGCGGATAATTGTCCTTTAAGGATACTTTATTTAAATTTCTGAAATCAATACATAAACGGATCTCACCTGTCTTCTTTCTTACGGGCACCAAGTTTGATATCCAATCTGAAAATCGAATTGGCACAATAATTCTTGACTTATACAACCTGTTTACCTCTTTTTCAATTGACGACAACAATTTGGGATTAATTCTCCTCAACTTTTGACGAAAAGGCTTCTGATTTGGCTTGATAGGAATAGTATGCTGGATGATATTTGTATCATATGTTTTCAGATTTGAATAATCCCATGCAAATACATCAGAGAATAAAGACAACAATTTCATATACTTAGCTTTTACCTTTGGTGATAATGACCTTGATAACTTAACCATCTTGGGATTTTCAGCTGTCCCGATGTTCACCTCTTCAACGCCCTTTTCCGTCGGTCTCAATGTCGGTTTGCAAGCCACATCATCTTGATCAAACAACTCCTCTAAAGGAATCAAACCTTTAGGAATAATATTGTCCTTAAGTTGCAGCACATCCATTTGGTTTACTTGTATGTTGTCATCACCATCATCATTTTTAGTATCTATTGAGGAATCTTTGAACTTACCCTTATTTTGCAAAAACTCATTGATCTCTTCATCATCTTGAAAAACTTGCCAACATCTTTGATTATCTGGGACGGTGGGACGATGCTTCACATGAATCTCAAATTTGTTGCTAGAATTCATTGGAATTTTCAAATTGCTTGTTGCCTTAGCAAGTCCATCCGCAACACTATTTTGTAGGCGAGGCACACAAGTTAAGGTATAATCAGAAAACAACTTCAAAATGTCTAAGACTGCATTACGATATGCCCTCATACGAGGATGTTTGGCTTGAAACTCACCCTTTACTTGCTTGATCACTAGCTCAGAATCCCCATAGACCGCAATCTTCTTAGCTTTCAATTTCTTAAGAATCTTTAGGCCAGCGATGAGAGCCTCATATTCTGCTTCATTATTTGAACAATCAAATGCTAGTTTATAAGAACACACTCTCACCTTGCTTGGAACTTTGTCTTGAGCAGAAAAATGACTTCGAATCCACACACCAATACCAGCACCATCAAAATCCATGGTCCAAAGACCATCTTCATCCTCCTCCAAGTGTTGAAATTGTACTACCTCTGATTTTTCCATTTGCCGCCCCTTTTCTTTAGCTGTTTGCTCCATGATAGCTTGCTTTTCTCCTCTTTCCTTTTGTACTTCTCTGAAATTATCGGTGATCTCTGGTATATCTTCTGTTGAACTAACTGACAATCTATATCATTAAAACTATCAGCAAATAAAACAAACGACTCCAAATCAGTATGTACATAATTTACAGGATGATTGATCGGCTTCTCTTTACTAGTTATCATATATTTCATCTTTTGCTCACGATATAGCTTTCTCATTTGACCGAAGACTGGAATTGTTTCATAAGAGAAGTCTAACTGCAAAGTAACCTTCAACTAGCTCCCCAAGATCTTGAAAGTAGCATACCAAACCGTGGAGGAATGTCTGCCACAACCACATCCATTAAGACATTTTTTGTCTGGATTTGATCTAAGCTAACAAGCAGATCTTTGATGAGCCCGATACATCTCACGCGGCTGGAATCAAATGAATATATATCATGATATTTTCTGGTAATGTATAATCCCAACTTCTCCATGATTGCCTTTGGCATCAAATTATGTGAAGCACCCGAATCGAACATGGCATTATGCAAGATATATTCATGCAATCTCAAACTGATATAAAAGGGAGGAACATCACTCTCAGGGGATTGACCGTTCAATGCTGACCTAAAGATCAATTCAGGCTGATCATCTTCAACGTTCACCGTGTCAAGCATGGGATCAAAGTTCAGAATTTTGGAAACTTGACCTCGATAGCTGCTGTTTTTCATGATTTCAGTCAAAGGAATAGATATTTTTAATTTGGAAATTTCATTTTCCAAACTAAATGCTGAAACTTTGTCGACCTCTTTGACTGGAATCTCTCTTCTATATTTGATTATAGCTGCCTGATTTGTCTTTTCTGCTAGTGATATCTTGGTAGTTGTGGGATCAATTGTCTCTTTTCCTTTCTTCGGCGGTGTCGGTGAATCCATCT
This sequence comes from Pinus taeda, assembly GCA_000404065.3. Classification (NCBI taxonomy): domain Eukaryota; kingdom Viridiplantae; phylum Streptophyta; class Pinopsida; order Pinales; family Pinaceae; genus Pinus; species Pinus taeda. The sequence goes on along the minus strand of APFE031246419.1, from coordinate 11,389 downwards.
TTGGTGTTGTAGCTTCTTTCCTTTTCTGAATGGGATTGATAGGCACATCTCGATTCCTCAATGAAAAATGCTTTTGTTGAGTGGACAAGGCATTCAAATATCCTCTTTGGTGATCATCTAAATCTGCATCATTAGCCAAGATGAAATCTTCGTCTTGTTGAGCGCCTGAACTTTCTCCATACTCATCTTCTTCGGTAATGTAAATGGGCAGATCATCAGGAGTAAAAAAGTGATTTTGGTCCCCTACTACATCAACATCTTCATTCGAATCTTGAGTCACAAAATTCTGCAAAAGAGGAGTTTTGGTTGGTTGCTGGGATGCCGGCTCTTGTATTCTTGGTTCACGCTGCTTGATTCTGTACTGAGGTTGTTGCTAGCCACGGTAATTTGGATTACGAATCTACTGCTATGATTTGTCAAGGTTGAGTCTTTTGAACATCTCGCAAAGCCAAGGTGGTTCTGATGATGTAGATTCTTCCTTTATAGTCACTCTTTTCTCTACCTTCAAACATGCTCTCTTGTCGTTCAGATTTGCCTCAACATTGACAACGATCTTTTGCATATCTTCTAAAGTAGGTGGATCTCTATCCCGTAATGAGTAAGCCATCTCCAGATCAAAGCCATCCGAGAATTTAAGAAGAGCTGATTTTCTAGATGGTCTTAAATCATCAGGGATAGCATTATAAACTATATTGAACCTGATAATATAATCTTGGACAGACTCACCGGGATTTCGCTTGATATTATTGTACTCGGCATTAATCTGGAGCGGATCCTTTCTAAGTTCCCAACGATCAAGAAATTGCTTCTGAAGCTCAGCCAAGGTAGGTATACTTCTGGGACCCAAACCTCTGAACCATTTTCTTACTTCTCCTCCGAATGTTTGCACAAACAACCGCATAGTTACATCTCCGTCATCAATTTCATATAAATCATAAAAAGTAGCCATTTTGTCTATGTGCTGATGAGCGGAAACACTTTGAGGAGTGCCATCAAATAAAGGAATTTTACTTTGGTAATCTGCTGGCATATCATGCAATTGCTGAGGTAAAGCAAGAGGTGCAAAACGAGGAGCCATTGCTCTTGGTGGATTTACTCTCGGTGTTGTCGGTGGAGTTGATGTAGCTACTGTATGGGGAGTATGCGGAGGTGTATGAGGAGGAGAAGCAATATGGGATGAAGAAGAGGAATTAGCTGTAGTTTCAGAGTAGGTAATTATAGGCTGCAAAGGAATGGTAGGAATGAAAGGCGGTTCAGTAGGAATCCTTGAGGTAGATGCCGTGACGGTGGATCCAATGTTTGCAGATATGGCTTCCAAAAACTCAGAAAGATTAGCTGCTTGGATGGTGGTATGAAGGTGTCTCAAGATAAAATTGTCAATTAATTTATTATGCCTTTCAAATTCAAGAGCTGCAGCGAAGTCAGGATTTGGAAAAATAGAATCGAGAGCGTTTTCGGACTTAGTCTTGAACAATGACAATTCAAACTTTGCATCAAAAGGAATGTCTTCAAGGTATTGAATAAGTGCAAGACATGAATGAGATTTAACCAATGGAGTCGCCAAGCTTTCTTGACGGAGGATATCAGATTTGGATTTTTATAAACAGGTGGTGGATTCAGATCTGGATTAGCTCTTATATGTCTTTTCGAAGCCAGTGTATTTATCACGAGATCAAAAGAATGAAGGTAATTCAGCCAATTATTTATTAGACTCAATCATCCAAAGGTCTAAAATGATCAAAGGTACTGGGGTGATCTGCAAGCCAAAGTTTCGCAAGCTAACCGGAGATCGACTGAAGCAGCATTTATCTACTTTCGCTTATGCATAGCAAGAGCGTTTCGAAAGCTACCTGGCGTGACTTCAGAATTTGTCTAAGACTTGTTAAAAAAACTCATCAACAAGCAAACCATTTGAGATTTCTTCCCTAGTATGGTCGCCACTATGTTAGTGCTCAAATCCGCCTTAGGCTGAAATAAGGAAAGACTCAAGGCCACATCAAACCACGCTCAGCCTCGTAGCTAGCCCTACGAGGACAGGAGAGGGCTCTCTCCGGGTCAAACTCGGCAAAAGATATTCGAAAAGGCTCGAGATGACTGAATTGATGGACTCATTTTAGGCTAGGTATTAAGTACAAAGAGTTTAGGATTGATTTTTTATGATTTTGTTGAAATCAAGGGAAAGGCAATTTTGGGTGCGGGGATGAGGCACAGTTTTTGCAGAGGTCCACTTGGGGCAAGATAGGCAATTGTGTTGATGTATTAAAGCAGGTGAAATGGATAGATCAGACCGGTGAGAGGCTAAGGAGAGCAAGGGGTCTCAAGGATTCTCCTTAAACTGAAGAAAACATAGAATATTAAACAAATTTAAAGGCAGAGCATAGCAATTTCACGGATTCTACCTTAACACTTCATTTGCTTAATAAGAGAAGATTCAATAGAGATAATTATTCACATACACAACTTACAAATACTAAGAGAAAAACACCATCAAGACATAAAGCCACATGGATCCCAAGTAGTGCTGCAAAACCCTGGTCTTTCCTTTGCCAAAAATGCTGTAAAGATGTACAATATAGTCTCAAAACTATCCCAAGAGTCCAACCTCTGCTACTGAATGAAAAATTACATATATAGACCAAGATAAACCATTCCCTAACCTCTAGGGGTCGAGCTCCTCCTTCTAGGAGCTGTTTCAACCAATTCTAAAGTGAGCACTACAAACTAGGCAATCAAAACAACTTGCCTCTATAAACTTGGAAACCAATTCATTCATTAATTTTTTGCCATTTTATGAATGAATCTTCTAGAATAGGTAAAAAGAGCCATGTCAATCATGAAATTACATTTAGTTACATCAAAGAGGGTGAAAAATCCCGTGAAAATTCAAGACTGGTCAAAAGCTGCGTTGTCCTGAGCTGAAAGTGAAAAACTGGCCAATTTCCCCTATGCATAGCGCGCCATTTCTCTACGCGTAGCGCGCCTTTCAGGCCAATTTTGAGGTACTTCCTGGAATCCAAATGAGGCACACGTGGGCTTGTTAGAAAGGTCTTGATGTTTAATTTCCAGTCCAAGTGGATTTTTTCAATTTGGTGGCCATTTACCCCTCCAAAATTTCAATCTCCCAAGACTGCTTCCCGTGTGTCCAAAAAGTGGCAGAAGGTCATTTTTTGCTTGTGTTTTGACCTTTTGGGGGCTCAAATCTTCATGATTTCTTGGCCATGACTAAGCAGCTGTATTTTGTCATGAAAAATCCAAAAATTCAAACTTTTCATGAATTGGACCTCCCCAACGAAAGCGTAGCGCCCGACGCGCTACGCGTTGGGAGCAAAAACCTGTTTTTGACAAAAATTTTCAAAAATGACCAAAATTGCTCCAAATTGTCTAAATTTTGAGCTGGGGGTGTGCCATTGAGTGCCATGCTCCCTCAAGGTGGCATCAACCAAAATCTGAAGTGGATCGGGCCTTATCCTCCGTTTTAGTGCTTTGGCCAATCTTCTCTTGAGAACCTTCATTTTCACCTTGCACACGTGCATGCGGGCCCAATAATGATTCTTCATGTGGCGGAGCATATCTTTGTCTCTATTGGCTTTCGCCAACAACCTCTCCAAGTGAGTGTTCACCCGAATAAGCATGGATTCTCGATCTATGGGTGTCAAATCACCGGGTCTCCTACAGGCCAATTCCCGGTCTTCACGAATCTTCCACTGCTCATAAAGCTCGTGCTCATCCTCCAACTGTTTGTTGCGCTGCTCTAAATAGTTAATTACCCATTTTTCCATCTGCAATTTCTTGTACAGTGACTCATTCTTGGTCCTTTTCTCTCGGATGATCTCCTTGAGCTTTGAGGCATGAGAGCTAGCCTCAATATCAATGACATGTGTATCCGGACCTGCTGAAGGGCCCTCATCAATCATGGGCCTCCTGCCCCTGTCCTGAACCTGTACCTGTGCCGAAGAAGGTGGTGAGACCCCTTCCACATGATGTGGAGATAGTACTCGCTGTGTCGATGAAGTCAACGAGACCCCTTCCACCCCGGGTGGAGATAGTACTCGTCGTGCAGCTGCAAATAAGGCTCTGGGGCCTTTCTGATATGTTACATATGCTGGAGCATCAACATGCTCGGTCTCATGAATGTCCAGCTACTGTGAAGGCCCCTCATCACGAACAATCTCAGGAGGTGGATGTGGCATTGTGAAGAAGTCGCGAGAAATGAAATCCTCCCATGAAATACCTTGCTGTGCCAGCTGATGCATCACTATAATCTCGATCAGTGCATAATGATATATGCTTTTGAGTTGCTGTGCAGGGCTCTTCCTTTGCACTACGGGCACCATCTTCTCTATATTCCGGCACATGAAAAAGGGAATGTTCAACATTCATACCCGGGTAAAATGCATCAACAAACGGATATGGTACGAATATAAACGTGAAAATCGACCCTCACAAGTAAAATAGCGCATGATAAGCCTCATCAAAGGTGCATACTCCTCCCTTAGGAATCTGAAAGGAAAAACAACAGTGAGGTTCTTCACGAATCCGGGTTTTATGTATGGTTGATAATGAAATTTGCCTAGCAGCTTGCGCTTGGTCCACTCTTCCCCAACATTCGGTATCCCGGTGGCTTGAGCAATAACCTCGGGTGATAGTGTGAAATCCACTCCTGCAAGGTTTACATGGCCATTGTGCAAATATAGGACAAACAAGCGGACTAATTCCCTATGATGTTGAATTTGTGAGATCTTCTCACAATACTCAAAGCATGACTGGTATCGAAAACAAGACAATGCAAATGGACAAGCTTGCAAATAGGCCAAAGAGGTGGGCTCCTCTCTAACATGCCGACCACCTTTACCACCCTTGTGATGCCTCCTAGGCACTTCTTCCTCTGGTGTTGATCCACTGTAATCACTCTGCTCATAATCTGATTCGGTTTCTAACATGGTTTTGAAAACAAGATTGCTGAACTCTATATGTTGACTGTGCACACACTTGATTGCTGTTTGACTTTTTATTCAAATGCTGTTACCAAGGGGACATAAAGACAAGGGAATTTTTAGGGAAAGGGAAACATGAGGGAATAAGGGGAAATGAAAATAAGGAGGAATTTATGGAAAGGAAAAAACATAGGAAATTGTGAAAGTGTAGGGTTTGGGGCAAAGTGGGTTTTAGGGCTAAGTAGGGTTTGGGATTTTATGAAGGAATTTTGTGGAATTTTATGGGAAATTTGAAAAGGAATGATGATGAATATGAGAGGAAAAATGAGGGTGAATCATGGGAAAACCTTGGGCAGCATATCTTTAAAACCCCTAGCAAACTTAGTGTTGCATTTTACACATCAACATTAGGGTTTCTTGTTTTCCATTTCATGGCATATTGGTCATTTTTTCTTTACATTCATATTGCAAAAACTAACAAAAACAATCATGAAAGAGCATACTTGTAACTTGCTTGAGCTGAGAGAAGTGTATTGGGTGCTTGCTGCAAGTTTTAGGGCGAAATAGCCGACGCGTAGCGCCCTCTGCCCAACGCATAGTGCGCTCCCAACACATAGCAACTGTTTATTTTTGCACTGCCAGAACCTCCCCTAAGCATAGCGCGCCACTAAGACTGCCCAACTTTTCTCAATATCTCATGAAATCGCCTTTGCAAGTTTGCACTTAGCTTGTGAGAGGCAAATGAGTTACAAATGAAGTTCAATGTGCTTTTATAGGCTTGCTTTAAATTTACATTTGCCCAAAACCCACTTTCTAATGTTTTGAGTGTTGACACTTTTTGAACTTTAATTGGCTCTGATTTTTGGTTTCTTTTCTTTGAAAAATTGGTTGAACTGATGGTTTCTTCTGAAAATTTTTGCAGGGATAGCTTCCAAAGTGCTTTGGCAAAGGAGACCAAGGCTGCACTTTAACATTTGAAAAATTTGAAAATTTGAGAATTTTTACAAAAATGAGAGAATGACCTTTGTTTTTCAAAAACAGAGTTTTTGAAAATAAAGTGGAAATTTAGCTGAAGACTAGTGAGCATTGTTGAAATGATGCTTTATGAAGGACATCCCTCTGGCCTGCTGGTCCTTTATGACTTCTCAAGGCAAAATTTGACTCAACCCTAGACCTAAGACCTGGAAATTTAAAACAAGACAAATGACTTTTTGAAGACTTTATTGACTCAAACAAACCTGAACCAGCAGTGCCAAACAAGAGGGGGATAAAAGACACAAGCTCCTCCAACCGAGTTATGGCATGCCTAACGGAATGCGACATGATCATGCTGATGGGACACCTAATTATGAAATGCAAAGAGCTTTGATCTCTGGAGGAGGGCTACTAGACCGACTCTAACAGGAACATAGATAATTTAGGAAAATTCTTACGAACATGCCCACCACATCATATAGCCACCCTTCTCTCTTCTTTGGTGGTAGTGATCAAGAAGAACCTTTAGGTGAACAACCGGAGATATTTGAAGAACCTATAGGGGAAGAAGAAGAAGAAAACATCCCTCTTGAGATAATGGCTGAAAACGTAAATGCTAGGGGGAATGGAGAAAGAGTAGAGGGTACCTTTCCCATTCGAGAGACCAATGGGGACACTAAAATGAAAAACATAAGCCCTTTAGCCCTACCTCACTTCCATGGATTGATTACAAAAGATCCTGACATCTTCTTGTTTGAGTTTGTTGTTATCTTTCGAACCTATGACTATGCAGAAGATGAGCAAAAGTTGAAACTATTTCCTTCTAACCTCAAGGATGCAGCATTGCACTGGTTCATGGGGTTACCTGGAAATAACATCACAACTTGGGCCCAGATGCAGTAGGCCTTTAATAACAAATATCGAGACTACTGTAGGTTAAAATACACCAAGGAAGAAATCTTCCGAATGACCATGGGAAGTGATGAATCTTTGGAAGATTATGAAGAGAGGTTCCAGTTCAGTTATAAAAGGGCTAGGTGCACACTTGACCCCAAATCTCTAAAGTTGGTCCTGCTCAGAGGAATTCTGGAAGACCTTCAAGACACCCTCCATCTAATGGTTGGAGGAGACATCTACAAACTACCTTATGAAGACATAAAGACTGTTTTTAGAAACTATTCTAGGGTAGCCAGAAAGAGAGGTAGGGGAAGTCAACCGATAGCCAGTACCTCCTCATCCAGTTCATCCATAAAAGGTGAACTTGGACACATGCTGGAAGACTTCAAGAGTGAGATGCTGCAGACTCTTGCCATGCAAATAGATACCTTGCATATCAAAAGGAAACAAGAGGAAGAAGAGAGGGCTTTGGCCATTTTTTGTCCTAGGTGCACCAAAAGGCATTTGAGGAATGAATGTCCATTGAACTCTATAGAGTTTTGTTCAGTTTGTGAAGAAGATCATTCTACAGATAAGTGCCCTTCCTTGCCCAGAATTAAATCTATATACCAAAGGACCAAAGGAGCTACTGAACCACTCTATTTCATGAACCAAAGAGACCGCATGGACCTAGACCATACCAACAGGGAATGCAAGGGACATCTCAGACATACTACAACTCCAACCAAGCCAATTCCATACCTTCTTGGGGCCCTCCTACTCTTTCTTCTTGGTCCACACCTCCTCCTTGGTCTTATCCATCTCAATATCATGCCCAATCATCCGCTCATTAATTTCACTCCTATGCTCAGCCACAACCTCAGTGGAATGCATCTCATCAGGGGTGGAGGCCCCAATACAACTCTCCTCCGGCTCTTTTTCCTCCACCACCTGCTCAACCACAACCATTGCCTCCTGCTCCACCAAGGTAACCACAAATTCCTACTCAACCGAACCCAAACCCAAACAACAAACAGGCCCAACAAGTATATAGTGGGGAACCATCATGCCCAACTTATGCTGTGGAGATTTAGGAGATTAACCTACGATCTGGGAAGGTTCTCCTAGATAGCCAGCCTCCCCCTCATGAGGTTGAGGAAGATAAAGAGGAGAGTGAACCATAAGCAATTCCCCCCTTTCCTAAGAGACTATTCAAGACAACACAACCCACCCCAGAAGAAACTGAACTTCTCGGAGAATTGAAACAATTATGTGTAAAAATACCACTTCTCCAAGCCATAAACTATGTGCCTATATACAATAAGATGATCAAAGAGAAGTGCTTCAGGCATCCAGGTAGGTGCAAAAGAGATGCCCCAACCATCAATGTCATAAGACAATTGTCCGACCTGATGTTGGGACAGGTAATCTGTCTGAAATATCTAGACCCTGGAAGCCCAGTAGTTGATGTCCACATCAATGGCGCCATGATCCCACATACCTTGATTGATCTGGGAGTTGCCATTAATTTGATGACAAAGGATACCATGCTCAAACACAACCTCCAGGGCTCCTTGATAAAGACCATGACAGTACTGCAGCTAGCAGACCACTCCACCATGACCCCTGAAGGGATTGTGGAGGATGTGATGGTCTCCATTGATTCTTGGGAGTACCCTTTTGATTTCTTAGTTCTCCAGCCGAAGGCAAAGTTCATTGGGTATCCTCTCATCCTAGGAAGACCCTAGTTGGCCACTGCCGATGCTTACATCAGTTGTTGGGCTGGGAACATGACCATCAAGAACGGGCATATGTCCAAGCAGCTAATCCTATACCCTCATGCCCAACCCTTGCTAGAACATGATCTACCTCTCCAGTTGGAGGAGGAGGATGAGGATGAAGTCTATTCTACACCACTGTGTGCAGTAGAAACTGTCATGGGGGAAAAACCACAAAATGAGGATGATATCATTGAAAATTTAATTCAGAATCCACCCCCAATATTTTGCCATTAGAAGGTTTAGTGAAAGAAACCCAAGACAATCCCTTAACGGATCTCTATGTGGTTGACCCAACCTCTCTTCATGTTAAGAATATAGAGTTCGGCCCAGAAAGAACCTTGTAAATCAAATCATGCCTATCCACCTCCCAGGAGAAGGAACTGCACAGCTTATTAAGAAAACATTTAGATGCCTTCGCTTGGAGTTATAAGGAGATGAAGGGAGTGTACCCTTCAGTATGTACTCATCATATATACATTAAGGAAGATTGCAAACCAGTCAGGCAACCTCAAAGGAGGATGAATCCAGCCCTTAAAGACATTGTTAAGGAAGAAATGAAAAAACTAGTTGATGCAGGATTCATCTACCCCATCTCTGACAGTGAATGGGTCTCTCCTTTGGTGCTAGTGCCAAAGAAAAATGGTAAGTGGAGAATCTGTGTCGATTATCGGGAACTGAACAAGGCCACTATAAAGGACCATTTTCCTTTGCCTTTCATAGATCAAGTGTTAGATGGTTTGGCGAGGAAAAAGTTTTTCTCCTTCCTAGATGGGTTTAGCGGGTACAATCAGATTCAAATCATCCTGAAAGACCAAGATAATACCACTTTCACTTGTCCTTGGGGTACCTTTGCATACCAGGTCCTTCCTTTTCGTTTGTGCAACACTCCAACCACTTTCCAAAGAGCAATATTGAGTATATTTTCTGAACTGGTTCATGATGTGGTGGAAATATATATGGATGATTTTACTCCTTATGGTTCTAACTTTCAAGAAGCTTTATCTAACCTAGAGAAAGTTTTGGACAAGTGTATTGAAATGAACTTGTCCTTAGTCCAGAAAAATGTGAATTTTTTATGACTGAAGGGACCGTGCTAGGTCATGCAATATCTCAACAAGGATTGTAGGTGGACCCCAACAAAATTGCGATCATCCAAAGGGTCCCACCTCCTCAAAAGGTGAGAGATGTCCAAAGTTTCCTAGGCTTAGCAGGATATTACAGAAGATTCATTAAAGACTTCAATAAGTTAGCCTCTCCGTTCTTTGGTCTTTTGGGAAAAATGTTGAGTTCATATGGATTGAAAACTGTCAAGAAGCCCTAGATATCTTGAAAAGCAAACTTGTGATTGCCCCAATTTTGAGAGGCCCAAACTGGGCCCTACCTTTCCACAGCCACACAAATGCCTCGAACAAGCAATAGGAGCAGCCTTGGGACAAAGTGATGAAAAGTTACCTTATGCCATATACTTTATAAGTAAAAAATTGTCAAAGGCAGAGTTAAACTACACGGTCACCGAGAAGGAACTCCTAGCTGCAGTGCATTCCTTAAATAAATTCAAACATTACATCACAGGCTATCAAACCTTGGTACACACTGATCATGCTACAATTAGGTATTTAATGAATAAACCAAATGTAAATGCTGGCATTATTAGATGGTTGCTTTTACTGTAGTAGTTTGATTTAACCATTGTTGATAAGCCTGGTAAAGAAAATGTTGTTGCTGAATTTTTGTCTAGAGTAAATTTGCCTCCAAGTGAGGAAGGAATGGTGGATAATCAAATGCTAGATGAGAAACTATTTGCTATCTCTGTACTCTATCCATGGTTTGCTGATATAGAAAATTACTTGGTTTCAGCACAGTTCCCACCACACCTGTCCTCAAAAGAGAAGAGAAAGATCGTGAGGAAAAGCACCCCTTTCACTTGCATTGGGGGAAATCTCTTCAAACTTGGCCCAGATCAGATCTTGAGAAGATGTATCAACGAGCAGGAAGTTTTTGAAATTCTCCTAACCTATCATGACGGGCCTTGTGGAAGCCATTTTGTAGCAAAAAGGACTACCTTCAAAATCTTGCAAGTAGGTTACTATTGGCCCACTCTTCATCAAGATGTGAAGAGATATACCAGCCAATGTGATTGGTGCCAAAGGATGGGGAAACCTACTCCAAAGGATGAGATGCCCATGCAACCTCAAGTGACGTTTGAGCCATTTGAGAAGTGGGGCATGGACTTTGTGGGTCCTATCAACCCTCCTTCAAAATAGTGGCAATACATCATTGTGTGCATTGATTATATGAAAAAATGGGTAGAGACAAAAGCAATCAATGCAACAACAGACGAAAAAATAGCTGAGTTTTTAAGAGAAAACATATTCTATATGTTCGGGTATCCAAGAGAACTGGTTACAGATCAAGGTAGTCAGTTCACTTCGAATTTGATTGAAGACCTGCTCACACATCATAGCATCAAGCACAGGACTTCCACCCCTTACCATCCACAAGCCAATGGTCAGGTCGAAGTCACTAATAGAGTTTTGGAAGGAATTCTGACCAAGGTAGTGAGAAACAACATAAAATATTGGGCCGATAGACTAGTTGAGGCCACCTGGGCCTACAACACAACATGGAAGACCACCACAGGGCTCACACCCTATGAACTGGTCTATGGGAAGAAGGCTTTGCTGTCAATAGAATTTGAATAAAATACATTGAGGATGGCAGCTCAGCTGGACCTAAACCTCAACCATGCACAGAGGGAAAGGCTACTCTAGCTCAATGGATTGGATGAACAAATATTGCAGGCCCTTCTCCACACAGAGGTAG